>JALPQI010015883.1:0-27418 GCA_025490895.1 Thaumatotibia leucotreta | reverse complement strand
GTACATATTTGAATTGGTTCATGATAACAAAATATAATAGGTAACTATGTACACAGTTAGTCAAAACATACATACAATGCAAACTGTTTTATCCAGATCTATTATTTACTTGTATATTTCGTATTCGTGTTGCGTACCTACTATGAAAATTAAATGTGCTTATAATTATATGTACCTAACTGTATTCATTCACACCGCTTCTATTTTACTTGAACATTTAAGTAGTTTTGCACGTATAATGCGAAATTGAAATTCCATACTGAATGTTCCCTTTTCACTGAAATTGCTTGTCTGAATTCATATACATTTTCTCCGAAAACAAATGCTTCTTATGTTTATAAGAGCATCTGGTGTCAGTTTATTTACTAGTTTAGAACCAAGAGACCTCTGAATTTTAACAAGTATTTAAGTCGGTTGTCTCACAACAGAACTAGACGAGTGCCAAAACTAAAGGCCCATTTAGACGATACAAGTTTTTTGAACATTCAATACAAGAAAGTTGAGGCAAGAAAAAAATTGCACTATATAAACATAACGTGCAATTATTGTGTTCAAGCAGCAACTTGAATTCAATACTGGTATGCATGTAAACAAAGCCTAGGTAGTTAATTGAATATAATAAATGTGAATCAATCTTTTGTTTTCACAATGGATTCCGTGTGTGAAGGTGTGCTCCTTGTCGCTGCAGTAATAGCAACTGTGCTACGGGAAAAACTATTCGAAAAACGATGCAAAAAAAGATCGTGCTGGACAAGAAAATGGATACACAGAAGATGCATGCTGGGGGCTTCAAATACTCTGTGCATGGAACTCAGAGCTGAGGATGATGATTCAAAAACATGTTTCGTGTGAACTAAGCTCAGTTTTCATACTTGCTCGATAAAATCACTCCCACAATTCAAAAACAAAACACAGTCATGCGTAATGCAATTCCGGCTCACGTTAAACTAGAGTTCTAGTTTAACGTGACGTACATTAAAAAACTTGAAAAATGCTACATAATAAATCAACATGGTTTGGCAAAGATAAACTAATCAACGGATTTTGGGGGTGTCCCTTAGAAAAAGCTGCAAGGGCAGCGTCACGAGCCTCACGGCTTTTTATAGTTTTTATTTTCTGTGTCCCAGAGACATTCGTGACCTCTATACATTTCTATTAATTTAATTATCTCCGAACTACCAAATTTGAAATTATTTTTCTCACCGTGCTACCCTCAGCGAACGTTCAATATTGAATGAAAATCTGCCAATACAAATCGGTTCAATTCTTGCTTCAATAGGTCATAATTGATTCAACTCAAAGTTTAGACGTGTCAATACTTGTAAACAAATATTGCCGTGCAATAAGTGTCCGTGGTGTAAACAAGACACGGACGACACGGTCAAGAAAATTTACTATCAAGAATTGTATACAATAATTTCATACAAGATTTTGGTTATTGCTTATGTGTAAACATTTTGATTCAATTCTTGAATTCAGTTATTGAATGGCAAGACTTGCATACAATTATTGCGGATTTTTGTTCAAGAATCTTGTATCGTCTAAATGGGCCTTAAAAGTAGGTAAAATAAACCTTGGGCAAGGGCAAGTCCAACTCACGCACCGATCGTTCCGTATCGGGAATCGGGATACATAATTATTTTGATGCAATTTACGGTAGGTATACATATTTAGTAAGAAAGTATGTATACCGTATACTACGTATACTAAGATTGGCCCTTGTGGCATTGTACCGAGGACGGAAGCGGCATTTCCTGGCTGCATCGCAATACTGATGCGTTGTTATTAAACCTCAGCCTGACTTCACGGTTTTTATACAAAAAAACGTCCAAGAGCATGTCGGACCATGTAGGCCTGTAGGGTTCTGTAATTGATCAAAAACGGCTAGGAATTTTATCAAAATAGATTGCTCTTAAACTATTCCATAAGCCATACATTAACGATTTTATTCATATTTTTCGGGCCCATGGATCAAAAGTTAGAGGAAGGCGGACATATTTATTTAATTCTGGATCATTTATCTCCAAACCCAGCGTGGTCTAGAGTGAGTTCTTAAATTAGGCTTTTAGCTTTATATTAGGATTGTTAGATCAGTATTTTTTTGTCGTGAACTGAATCTAGAACTGAATAATCAAAACCAAGACTTAGAATTGATTCAAGACCAAGTGCGTGTAGTTAGCAAAACCCGCGCCGCTAGAAAATGTATACATTTTCTTCTCTCCAGTTTGCCTATGACCACGGGTGTAACATGATGCCCGATACGCCATTTATTGTATATTTATTAAGTCTCTTTTGCTATGTAATATGTGTCATAATCGTAAAAGTTGAAATCAATATATCGTAAACCGTTACGGGTCGGAATTATTAGTTAGAGAGAAGACACTGTTCAAAGATAAGTATAGGGCCATTTAGTTAACTACACTACACTTTTTTGATTGCGGAACCCTAAAACGAGCGGTCGTTTCTTATTCACAGCTGTGATACAGCCGTCCGACCTTCCCGCCTCGATGTATTAATGGCTGAAAAATTATCATAGACAGCAGCTTTGCTCTGTCGGTCGCGATTTGAATATTTTATCTTACTTTTCTCTTTACGGTTCCTATTTATAGCACTAACATTTTGTAGTAAATGTAAGTTTTTTATAGGTGTTCATACGAAAAATGTATATCCCATAAATAGCAGTAAATTATTTATGGTTCAAAAAAACCACGAAGGAAAAATAATAATGATAATGTTATTTCCAGTCCATATGTGCGTGCGTTAGAGAAGCAAACAGCGAATTTGTAAATTGGAACTTTATAAAACGCGACCCAGGTCCGGTCTATCTCTTCTATAGGTCGTTGGACCTGACCTGATCAGACCTGACCCATCTAACCTTCATCACCATAGCCCATTACTCATTTCCATTTAATTTTCAATAGCCTGTATACCGACGCCTCCTGGTATTGATTACAGTTGTGCCCGATAATGGATTGCAGCAGATGTACAACACAACGATTCAATTTCTCCAAAGGGCCTCTACTTCTTGGCTTCATATCCCCACGCAAACCTATCAAAACATCGAAATTAAATAGTTTACAATTACTATCAATGTCGTAATTATAACAATGAAATTTATTCATCAACATTACACCGAGCTAATTTCTCCCAGGGTTTGCTCCGTTCTCGAGTTTTGTATTCCATTTGCTTCCAAATTGGAATACAAAAGAAATGAATAGCATGAAGTTCATAGTTCAAGTTTGTTTGCCTCTGTGTGCTTTATTAATACGAAGCTTGAGGTTCTAAGTTCAAATCCTGGCGGCTACATTTATTTGTGTGTCAACATTTTCTTATTTGGTCTTGGTTGTTTTCTATAATATTATTTTTGCGATCCAACAACTCTTTTTGCAAGATAGGAAAATTTAAATTTGTGAGGAACACACAAATAAATGTCCTTGCTGAGACTCAAACTCGGTACCTTCGGTTTCATAGGCAGGGTCACTACCGACTGAGCCACGGTAGCCGTCAAAAGTTACTTCGTAGACTCTTTCACAAAAGCATACAAGTACAAGTCGATGGAGATATTCTCATGGTTGCGGCATGGCCGTCTGTCATACTGTGTGACAGGCCACATTCCTATGCAGATTGGTTCTGTCGGCCGTTCAGTTCGCTGCCTGGCCTGCCTGTAACAGGCTCTCTCTTAACCATATTTAACTAATGGCCTTGATACGAACTACAAGCCTATGTCTTATAGGTTGATTGCAAAAATTGTCAAAGTTAAAAACTCTATCACGTTCATTATGTTACGAAAGTTTGTGATATAAACTAAATGGCATACTCTGTTCAACCATCTTTGGCAGTAGAAGACAGCAAATTTCAAAAATGTAGGCGTATATTGTTAACCATTCAGAAATATTACATCTATTGTTATTTACATTGGGGAATGTACTACACAACTTGCGCTAATGATTTTGATAACATTTACCGTGTGGCAAATTATATACCATCTAAGTAGGAACCTTTATTTTATCCCTGGGACTATATATATGTGTAAGTATGACATGAGAACATTAAGAGCCTTTAAAACTACGTACTAGTAGAATCATATTATGTTATTTTGTAAGTATATCTGTGTCGTAGGCGTAGGGTAGTTTCATTAATAGTAAGTAATCTTGTATAGCACAGCCCTCAACTTATCTGCTTTGCCTTAAGGTTGACTGGTAGAAAATTCCTTTTGGCATTAAGTTCGCCTTTTGTATACGAGTAATAAGGTTTTATTTTGTGCAAAAAGATTAAACAAAATAAATAAATATTTTTATTCACGGGTGAAAATCAATGAACACCATTATTTACGACGACATAAAATTGAATTACCTATGTAAACTTCTAAAACTTCTATCGGTACTTGTACGTTAAGTACATTAAAAACGATGTTCTAAGCCTCAAATTCGACTAAAGTTATCGGCGCTGTCGCACTCCTAGTTACTCTCTGGAACCGCTGCTGCCATTAGACGGTGATAAATACTTCTAATAGGACGTCGCGGTGGAAAATCGACCATATACCACACAGTTTGTAATATAAAGACCAGCAAACGTGTTTCCACAAACTGCTAAACAGTTTTAAAAGTAAAACTAGGTATTCCATATTTAATCTTCTATAAAGGGCGTAGGTAACAAAAATTGTGGTGATCAGTTTATGGGCCCACAGCTCACAATTCTGATAGTTAAGAAAGAGAAAACCGTAAAAAAGTCTAAATACGGTTATCAAAATAAAATAGTACTTTACAATACAAAAGTTCGAAAAAAATTAAGTTCGAAACGAGTGGAGATAAATTAAAGCACGACCAAAGGGCTTTTAATCGACACGAAATACGAATTTCGTTTTCGCACGTGTATCGTACGATGTTTTTCAGTACATATGGCCCTCCGAAGATTTTGACCTGACGTAAAATGGACCACTTCTCGCACTAGCGCGTAAAAAAGCACCATCTGTACTGAATATTTTTCCAATATTTCTATGAAATAATACGAGTAGAAACTGATAATGATAAATGTGTAAAATTTAATAAAAATGACAAAAGTCTTTAAATAAAGTTCTATTCAAATGATGTAAAGTTAGTAACATTTTTGATTTTAATCTCTAATAGAAAGACGCCGTACGCGTACCGACTACAGTTCTAGCTACCAAGGTGAGAGTAAATATAGAAACATCGATACCGGAATCATTAAGCCTTCAGTACAGGTATTAAAAGCACAAAGGAGAACATAAATCAAGCCCACGATTGCTTTCCAAGGGCTTCCAGCGAGCTTTATTCCTGCTCCGAGTTTACGGTCAATTAAACGAAAGAAACTTGCGCCCAACTTTGATGTACCGCCGACCTGGAAATAATTAGAATTAGGCGAAAACGGGCCTTTTCCCGCAGTGATGCGGGATGCTGTCCGACTAATTTTACTGGCTTATCTTTGGAATGGAACTCTGTACCTTTTAAAAGCAAAAGTTGGGAATTCTTTGCGGAGTCTTACTTGTCTTATTTTGTGTACAACTTTCTAACTTCCAAAAACACTTTTTTGCTCTAAACCTACCGTGTTTGCCTATACCAAAAACCAGTGTCTCTATGAAAAGTTATATTTCCCTTCACTAGCTTAAAGCGATCTTTTATCCTAAGTTATAATACGAGAAGGTAAAACGCATTTTAAGTAATGACCTTGGAGTGTAGCGCGAAGTACCTAGTTTGACAGGACGTAAAATGCTCATAAATGAGTCATTCCACATTAATTTGAATTAAGTAAATAAATTGATTGATAAATTAGTGTAAAACATTGTTTGATTTTTATTCATAAACCCTAAAATTCCATAAGCATTGTTTTTGAATGTGAATCATTATTGTCAAAAAGAAAGGTTACAATGTTCTGTAAGTTAGTCACTAAACGTAATTACATAACGCAGAAATGTCAACATTGTCAATTTCACCGACTACTCCGATTTCCTTAAAAATAGTAAAATATACAACTTTACTCCAGCTTTGAGAATGTTTTGTCAAGTAGTCAAAATAGTGGAGTTTATACAGTCGCTAACTAAGCCTTGAGCACACAGTGTTATTCTATTCAGTTTTACGCAGCTACTAAACCTATACAAATACATACATGAGTGTTATTTGTTTGAAAAATATTGGGTCATCTGTTCAAATTGAAAAAAAAAACAATTTTCGAAAAGCGGGAAATTCCGTTTAACTGCTTCGTGTAATTTATACCCAAGTATAAAGTCTGAAAGTGGATCATGCAGGAATGATTGCAACGCTTTATTTACACGAGCTTTTGGGAGGTTTTCTGGGAAATGCGATAAATCATTGCAAATGGCCGCTGGAGCTGGAATAGGTATTGACTTTCATATTTTACATATATTAAATTGGTTAAAAGCTAACATGAAAGTCTATTCGCCTTTCTTTTCAAGCTATGTAAATGCCTCGGGCATACTTGTATTAGTATTGATTCATGTAGAGAAAAATACAATAAAATAATAAATCAATACATAAATATGGAGAAACTAATCAAGATAGAAGAAAATGTATTCATGGGAAAAACTGTATTTAATATAGATGTAACAAATTTCCAAACTTTTGTTGTATCTATACGTGCCCGCGGCCTGCACCCGCTCTAGCAGAGCACAAGCCCGCAGTACACGTCGGGCTTTGGTCGCGGGTACTCCATGATGACGATCCTCTAAATGGATCGAAACATGTCGAGTAATTATCGATTTATACGTAAGTAACCCGTTTGATAAATATTTAAATTTGTTTGAGTCTCACGTTAGTTATAATTCAATTTTTTTTTATTGTGCTGAGATTTCGTTGGTGTTTCACTTTTGTCACTCTATTTGTGACGAAAATGAAACATTAAGGTACATTTCACATTTCGAAGCCGAAAAGGTTCAAATCCGTAGATTTACGTCCTACGTAAATAGATGGCTATTTACGAGGAATTTTGATGTAGGTACAATCACAGGTAGGTACCGGTATATTAAGCATCCATTAATTGCTCGATAGAGAAACACTTTCAGAATAATAGTTAATAGAAGTATGTCACCGCCTGAAGGCCCGTCTTCCCTAACATACCGAATTCACCTCGACACGGCCATTCTAAAGTTGAACTGCACATCCATGAAAACTGTGCATGTTTGGAATTCACTTTAATATGGTTTGCAACAGTGTTCCCCTCATTTCACAATACAACCAGCCTGTTCCGAGTAGAAACAGATTTTATGAGCTAGCATTTACATGTCACTGGCAACGGTTCCGGCGAAATGAGTTCGAGATGAGCAAACAAATTTCGTATTCAATCACATCCGTCGACACTTCATGGAAATATGCCGCAGACATTTTGACGATAGCACAGTTTACTTCACTATGCGTGTGTAAGTTTGGTTTGTGTCGACATAACACTTTAGAATGGCCATTTTTAGACAGTTAATATAAAATATTAATGTAATATTATTAATTTAAAATAAAATAAATATTAATAGTTTAAAATAATATTGTATTTGATTCGATCAGCTATATACTATTTAGCAGCCGTCCATCGGGCTTGATTTTGGAATAAAGCGCGTAGCACAAATAAATTGTCTGATTCGTGCAAGAATTATGTATGAGTACTCTTTACGAGTAATTTATCATACAGATAAGGCAGCATTTAACTGATTTAGGAGTGAAATAATATAGTAGCTACCTATGAAGTAAGTAGTAACTTCGAGATTGTTAGGAGCAGTTAAATGATTTGAGTAATGCTTCGTGCGTTAACACTACAAGACTATTTGAACTTTTAAAATGATGATGTAACTCGCAGAGTATGACACAAAACAAAAAAACCGGCCAAGTGCATGTCGGGCCATACTCATGTAGGGTTCCGTAATTATCAAAAACTGCTGGGCCAATTAGATTCGAAATATTTTAAAAAATTCCATAAGCTTACAATTCACGATTATTTTTTTCATATTTTTGGACCCATGGATCAAAAGTTAGAGGGAGGGGGGTATATTTTTTTTATTTTGGAGCGGTTATCTCCGAAAATATTAATATTAGAAAAAAACTTTCTTTTGCGACCCTTATTATTTTTGAAATACCTATTCAACTATACTCCACACAAAAGGATTTCAGCAAAGTAAAAACTTAAACCCACTTTACTACTAACGGAGGTACCCGAAAATAATTCATTTTCTTCTACCACTTTGTCGGCGTGATTAATATGTATAGGTACGGGTATATTTATACCAGATTTCTAATTTCTAGTACTAACGACCACTGAGCTTTGCAGCGGACAAACATACGAACAGGCGGACATGGCGAAACTATAAGGGTTCCTAGTTTACTACGTGTCATATTAGGTATATCAATCACAAAATAAATTGGCATTTGAATAGTTGGAATAAAATTAGGGCTTGCATTCCGAAATTCCGGAATTTCGAAATATCGGAATTTCGGACTGATTTTGCTGTTTTTACAGTTCCGGAACTGACACAGTTAATATCGGAATTCCGGAATTGAAAAAAGTTTTTTATTATATGAATAAACATAAAATATCAACACGATTATGATAATTAGGTACAGAATACAAAGCCACCACAAGATATATCCATAAGTAGTTTGCCACAAATTGTGTTATGTTTTCTTTTCTGTAAAATAAACTGTGTTTACTAAATAGGTACCTAGGTACTACTAAACCACGAAAACTGGCCAAGGTAAGCAACGATCCTGTATCAGATTTTAATTATCAATTGGGTTGCAATTATTTAACGTTATTTTTCTTTTAGCCCGTCGATAATTATACGCTATTTACATATGTTGAAGAATCGTAACCTTTCACTTAAGTCTCCACTTGGTCTAACATCAAGTAACATTCCAATAAAGTAAAACCTTGGTATTTGTAATTAAAGTTATTTTAACAGTGTATTCCTGACCACATTTAGAAACTATAATGTAATATAAACTTTTCTGGATATAGCCTAGTTACGGAGTTATTCAATTGAAAAAAAATGTTGTTACTCAGTACGAAAGGTTTTTTTAACGGCGTTGGTGCCATTATGGAAAATAGTCTCACTAACCTCATTAATAGATGTCAAAAAGTGAGATATAAAACCTTTCAAAAAATGAGGTTTTCGTAAAAAAAACGTTAATACTCATTTTAAGTCCTAGTTTTATAACGTATACTTTTTATGCTAAAATACATTAAAAAATAGTAAAAAATATAATAAAAAAATTTTTTCACCAAAAATGACAAAAGTCATATAATATTTTTTGGTTGTTTTTACATCAAATATGCGTGGTTAAAATCTTTCGGGTTTTAAGAGCCCACGGTGTATACACCGTGTTTTTATTGATTTCCTTTAAATTAAACGGAAGCTTATTTAGGTCAAAATTAATCAATTTCCCTAAGAAACTAGTATCTTAACTCTTACTGTTATTGAGTTACTTAATTTGCCGTGTGCCGTCAGTCACCTGAGATCTTATTCTTAAGGTTTTCTCACACTTGCTATTTCAATAATAATTTATAAAAACAAAAGCCAAAATACCAGGCAACTTCTATTAATGTCTCAAGTAACCTGTCCAATTTAACGGAAATCAATAAAACACAGTGTATAATGACTAATGTTTCTGATTCGATACCATACCTATGAATGCTAAGTATTTGGTATAGGAACGTAACCTTAATTTATTGATGAACAATACAATGTGCCCATGAGGAAAGGGAAAAAAAAAACAGCGGATTTATGATCAGATTTGAAGTTACAAATGTCGTATAAAGTTTACCGGATGCCGTCTATTTTAAGAGAAAATGTCTTGTATTACCGTTTTAGACCATTACGCATTTTAGGTAACGATTTTGTCTCTGTGTTGCCTTAGTCAAGACCAACAACACAAAAGCCACACTTAATTGACAAACATCAAAAGGACAAACAATCTTTTATTTTTATTACCTAAAACATTAAAATGCATATCCTTCCATCCTTATTAATCAAAATTGTATGTTTCGGTTTAATGCATGATGATCTTAAGATGTACCACAAATGTTTTTTGAAAAGAGTTGTCCCGTTGAGTTTCTTGCCGGTCCCAATTTTGGGATACCTTCCTAACAATACAATCATACAAAGGAAGGAAATACTTCTCAGGCAGTGGCGTAGGGATAGAACCGGCGTAGATTATTTATTTTTTGTCTCTTGTCTTCATTCTGAAAATATTTGTAATGAATAACTAGCTTAATTTGCAAATTTTGTATGTACATCCACCCTTAAAATTTATTGTCTGTGGTTTAGTAATTTTTCTTTGGTGGGTAGTTTTGTACTTATCTTTCTTATTTTGATGGAGGTAGATCTATCAAATTTCCTCCATTGTCAGTCATCCGCAGACCACGAACCCTGTAAAGTGTTCGAAACGTCGGAATGAAGTTAAAATTAGTTAATATACGCGAGTTTATCCGTTTTCATAGTTTTATTTCATTAAAATGCATTTTTTGCGATAGTTTCATTAATTTAATAGAATACTTTTTTAAGTAGTGCAGCATTCGAAATACACAAAAAATCTTGCTTCTTTTAGCCTCAGGAATATGCTGTTAAAATTTTTCTCTTTCCTCATGAGCATCTTGTATACAAATCGTATTGAAATTTTACGTTTTATTTAAATAATACCTAGTTTTACAAAATTTTCGTAAATTCCGGAACTGGTTCCGGAATTCCGGAATTGAAGTTTAATATCGGAAATCAGTTCCGGAACTGAAACTGGTCCGATATTGCAAGCCCTAAATAGAATAGTACATTCGAAGTCCCGAAGGCAAGATGCAGGAATTCCCGCAATGTGCGCGTCGCGGCTGGCTGACCCGGATCCGGGAAGCCGCGCATAGCGGCCGAATAAATTACGTCTTCGACTGTCAATGTTGGCCTCCGTCTCGGATACCTAATATGTTGATACAGACAGGAACAATAACTTATACTACGAAAGGGAAATATGTGACATCTAAGGTAACATAATTTTTAGTTCTAACTAAAAATTATGTTACCATAGATGTACTAAAAACTGATGTGTAGAACTAAAAATTATGTTTTAACTGCAGAAGACATTTTTTATGTTGTGTTCTTAGTAAATACATACAAAATACAAAGCAAAAGCCTCAAGATTTTATCTTACAAATACTTATTTATTCACAATCAGTTCTAGATGACAATAAACTCAAATGCTTATTTTGTTGTAATTATTTCAGGACCGTATTAAACTGACTATTATACTATATCTATAGGTACATCCATCTTTGTGTTAAAGCGACAGTATCCATAATAACTTAATATTACCAATCAATTAGATGAAAAGCAGCAGCACTGAAAATAAATTCAATACTTTTTCTATACCTAACTATGTACCAGTGGCGGCGCGTCCATACAACTCGATTCCCACCGGCTTCCCTAAATTTTTTCACTCATGTATCAAAATCATCCAATATGTATTACCTTTAAAATACATTCGTAAAACTTTACCCATACATCTACACCTTTAATTGAATAATCCGAAATACTATGGCTTTACAAAAGAGTTCAACCAATCAGAGCGCGCAAATGAAGGCAACCCGGCTCGATATGGGCTTCTTATTCATTCATAAAACTACTACGCGACATCGAACCGCGCGCATCATCCACAAAGCTCGCATGACACCGAACCGTCAAAAATGGGCGCTAGGTAACTCGTCATTTAACGAGTTTTGGATACATTCCGTTATTTGAATTGAAATATTATCGTTAAGAGCATAAGGTTTATTTTAGAATGTGTCGCTTCACTAATTTGAATCTGAACGAGTTACGCGCGCAATTTTAAGTATTGCTATTATAAAACCTGCATTGAATCAATGTGCAAATAAAATTATTGACAAATCTTGGCATTATTAATGTAAGATATTTAAAAATAAGGATGTTTTACAACTTAGAATTATCATGATTTTGAAATGAATTACTTTCTCAAAATTAAAGAGTCGGATATGTGCGCCTTGAGATGAGAATAATAATTATCGTAGCAACACTCGGATTGCATTCCCGCTCTCGATGTTTACGTTTGCTGTTGTTGTTGTGTTTTTTTTTAAGTTAAGATGAGTAAATTAAATGAACTAGGTAGTGAAATTGCTTGTGAGACTGGTCAGCTGTGTAATACCTGTTCGACTGTTCGTTGACAATACTACGCGCTAGCTAAGTAGGTAAATATTTTGCTAGGATTCAATTACTTGTTGAGGTTAAGTAAGTTTCTACATATATTCTGATAGCTGATCTAATTCATTTTGATTGTTCTTTAGTATTATCTACTGAAAGAATCCTTTTCAAAGTTATCCTTCGAAAACAAATAATAGATCATACATGAAGGCCGTGCTCGCGTCGGACGGCCGGAATTAAAAATATATTATAAGCGAAAGGTTGGTTTTTTTAAGTACTTTCACAGTCCGCTATATGATAAGTAGGGCAAATGTGGTATGCACTAACTGCAAGGGTTTTTGCCCAAGGATACAACAAATACACACTTCTATAAACCTATTGAATAAGGCAGGTTTTTTGCTCCGAGTTGCCCTTCGAAAATTTTCACGCGCCGCCACTGCTATGTACCTAGTTGCCTTTATCCCTCTATGGCCAACACTATAAGTTTCTTCTCAATCAGTTTTAGGCGGAAGCTGGAAAGTCAATCATTACGGTTCGGCTATGCAAAGGAACAAAAGATAATCGCCCCCGTGTAAAGAAAGGGGACACGGCGACATTTGTAATTCACCGCTGAGCCACTAACTAGTTGTACCTACTAACTGAGCGAGTAGCATATTGTAAAAGCGCCGCTGCGCTGTAACAATACTAGCACTACGAATTTTGAAAGCATATCTTTAATTGCAAGTCAATACACAATCGAATCCGTATTATAAACAGCATTAATCCCAACAATCCGATGCATTCCGCTGACCTGGTTTCAGGCTGCCGCTCGCCGCTGAATAAGTGAAACGCTTCCGTCTACTGCCGATTCACTCACTGTCCGACTCAATCTCGAGATATAAATGTCTTTGGTGGTTGCTATAATTTGACTTGTTGTTTTGTTGAGCGAGTTCAGTTGTATAGTCAGTGAACGTTGCGATACGCTACTTTCTAGGGTTGAATTGGGTAGAAACAAGTGGATACAGATTTACCGATAGGTAGTTTGGCATGAACTTTGTATTGACACTATTATTGACTACCTACTTACAACAATTTAAAATGAAAGCGTAACGTCCTTGGTGTAATAATCAAAACCACTAGCGTTAGGTATCAGTAATACTTATAAATTATAACAAAATATGCGTGGAGCACAACTTTTTGCTACATCCGTCCAAAGTACATAGGTATCTAACCTACCCTACTCTTAATCTGCATTGACACAAAACTATTAGATCTAAAAACAAAGAATAAATAACACAATCAATTGTCAGAATCGATAAACTCATACATTTGAACAAACTTTGACAGCGTATTCCATGGAATACGTAGTCAAAGGTCTTTTGTTGTATCCTACAAATCCCAATACTCAATACATAGTGAAATATCCGGACGTCAAGCATTGAATTGCAGCGTCAATCACAACGGACAGGATCCCCGAATTCCAATCTTCGCGATCAATAGGATTATCACATTGTAACTGTACAGCTCAAAGGTTCTTATCCACTTGTATAGCGAGCTTTTGCTTCAGATGCAGTAGGAAGTGCAATTCTGTCTCTTCCTCTCAATTTAAATGTTTATCTTGGCTTGCATGCGAATGAAATATTAGATTACATGCTAAGGCCGTTTAAGTGGGAAATGTCTCGGATGACGTGTAATTTTTACATGTGATCCAAGACTTTCCCATTTAACGGCCAAGGTGTGTATATTATTTTTCTGCTCAACGAAGCCGGCAGATGACAACTTAGTTTAGCGCAGCGCCCGGCAAAGTGCTGTTTGCCGGTCGGAGGGCAGAACAGTATATTTTGAATAAAAATACTTGCCGTACATTACTATAGAGGACGGGAAACGAAGGGTTAGTAGGCCAAGTAGATATATCTGGCCGAAGGAACTAAGGCCAGATAGGAATACGCGGCCTGTAACCCTGTTTCTCGCCGAGATTTTTATAGTGCTTTTCTCAAACTTGCCATGAAATAAAACGAACTGATTTCACCGAACCATACTATTTGATTTGTAAATAAACCAATAGTACAGTATCGTACAACATTAAAAAAAACATTCGCGCCTAACTTTTTTTTAAATCTGTTTGAGGTATCCTTTTACCTGGTGGTATAGACATTAGTTCTTAGGTATTTTTTTTTCTGTGGCTGAATGTCAAGACCTAGTTGACGTTTCAAAACAAAAGACAGTTTGTTTGCAGTCCTAGGTGTGAAATAAATACATGAAATCTCTTTACATATCATCTTAGCACATGACACCGGATACATAGTTTTTCCGGGTTTAATTTAACGTAAGTAACATCAACATTGCGTAGCAAGTTTGAGAAAATACGTTATCGAAATCGATATCATTACAACAGGTGTACTGTAATCTGCCAATAAATTATTGTCGATTTTATCGAATAGAAAGATCGTCAAGCTTCCTTCAAACATCAAAAGATTACCAACAAAATTTGACATTTATGAGTATGACACTATTGTATTTCCTATTCTAAAACAGTATTACGTTTCGCTTCAACATAACATGTTTTCACCAGTTAAAACTAGTTTTCTCAAGCCCCGTTGCGAAAGCCAAACGACGGTGAAAACTAGTTTTCGTTTACTCGTGTGGCCGTGTTTTTTACCTATTTCCTGATATTTTACAGAAAAAAACCGTTACCGTGTTAGTTTTTAAATAGGTATTCTAGTTATTCAGCCATCCGATTTTAACTTGACATCGTCATTAATTTTACACTCTACAAAATAACCAATATTTTTTCGACAACTTTGAAAAATAAGTAATTAGGCTTTCATTTTTAGAGCAAATAAAGTTCAAATAGACGCTAAATGTATTATAAAATCTGCCAAGCTAACTTAGACTGATCGTAACGTACTTTCATTAAAAATACCGTTACCTATAGTTTGTATGCGAAAAAAAATAACAATCTAAACACGGACTTCTTAAACGTGGCTGAAAAATAATAGATAAAGATACTGTCTTCTACTAAATTTATAGCCTATTTTGTAGAAAATACCTGGGGGTTACCATGACATACTAACACGATTCAGCTTAGGTTCAGGGAAAGGGACAGTGATATACGACTCGAATAGCATTGTCCCTTCCTCTCAACCTAAACTGAACCACATTAGTACATCATGGTAACCCCCCTGGTACTTTTACATGAGGGTAATATAAAAGTCCCAGTTATACTAGTCAACCTAAGGCGTAAACCGCAGGAATATCGGCGCAGCTGACGTGCCCCGGTTCACCAATGCCTACTAATCGAGATACCTCCCTGAATTACCAACAGATAAGCCCGTGTATGCCGACGAAATTGTGTCATAGCTAAATGCCTATTGCTACAGTAATGATCTATTTCAGTTTTTAAAGTGTGGGACGAGCCCAATGGGGGGCACAACCGTGATCTCTGTTATACTCTGTTTGGTTTGGTGTTTAAAAAAAGGTAAACAAACTTGCAGTATCTTTTTATTGAAAACTACGAGTATAAATAAGTTGTAGCAAATATTATACATAATATAACAAGGAAATACAGTATGATGCATAATTTTTATGTAGGTACTATCGACAAAATCAAACCGTGACCCACTATACAGTTTCATACCATGATCCGGGGTTTTACGAAAATGGGGTGGCTAGTAATGCGTACTATTGTACGCATTACTAGCAATCGTTCTCATGTATGAATATTTGACAAATATTTAAATTGACCGTACAATTAAGTTTATTTCCTTCGAACGCTCATTGTCATGCGTATACTGCTTAGTTGTCAAACGTTGCAAGTGGCTGCGATCTGTCATTCTCAAGTGCAAAATTACGATTCATTTTGAAGTACATTACTTCTCAATTAACTTTTCTTAGAAAGTTAGGTTTTAAAATTTGCAGTTTTGTATCAAATAATTCTCACGGTTTGGCTAAAAATCTATATTGCATTCCTCAGTTTCAGTAAAAGCCAGTATCATGGTAACACACTGGCTACTAAGAACTTTATATAAGTATATACCTTCCCTCCCCTGTGGATCTCCACATGCATCAGTTGGAAGCGTCCTGCATCTAGCGTCTCCTAGCTTCATAAAGTCTGTCCATCTTGTTGGTGGATGTCCTACACTGCGTTTGCCAAACTGTGGTTTCCACTTGAGCGCTTTTTGACCTCATCTCATCGGTCATCTCTGCGTGCAAAGTAAGCTGCCCATTGCCACTTCAGCTTGCTATCTATATTTAATTGGAAAGTAAAACGCCAAGATGTTGAAATTCCAGTAGGATTATAATGGTTTCGTTCTTAATCGTTTGTCTTCGGTGCTGTCACCTTCCAACTACACACTCGGTCAATGAATACGGGTCGGTGATTTTTTTCATAGAAAATGATGTAAACATGGAGATTTCAAATATATTTTTTTAATATTTATAGTGTAGGTAAAATCTGTTTTTATATCAATTTGTATTGGAATTTCCCTTTTATAAATAAATCCAAAAAGCTTTAAAATTGTCGTTAGGTCGGTTTGCATAGACAAAAATGTAGACTGTTTAAGAAAACCACCTAAAATGTATGGTAATACGAGTTTTTTAATCAGGAGTTGATATTTTTATATCTATGGATGTCATCTGACGATAAAGTTCCGTGTTGTTCGGATCGGGTGAAAACTTCAGGGAAATTCTAATACAATCTGATGTTAAAACGGTTCCACTTGTATCATCATCATCATCATCATCATATCAGCCGAAAGACGTCCACTGCTGAACATAGGCCTCTCCCAAAGATTGCACTTGTATACTAAATATTTATTTTGAATATTTGTAATCAGCATGTTTCAAGTATTTTCTATGAAAAAATCCACCTGACCCGTATTCATTAACCGCGAGTACGGTAAAGGATAAACGCTGTAACACCATTAAGCTACTGATCTACTTGTATTAATTAGGTAGAGACGTGAACTGGGATTGTTGAGCTGCTTGTCATTGTTCCCGACTACATTGTAGTAATCAGCACGGTGCCTGTCCGAATTCCAGTATGCCATTACCGCAATGTAGAACAGACATTTATGGTATTTCTTGAAATTATTAATGAACACTGTCTATGTCACTGTTAGGGACATACTCGGAATGGACATAATCGGCATAAATATTTTATATTATATTATATTATATTTTATTGAGAACCAGAACAGTCACATCATTACAGTTACAAGAAATATTTAATGTAATAATAATATTTATGTACATTAAAGTGCTACTTATACAGCGATCTTTAAATCTAAACTGTTGATATAAGCTGTTGTTCTTTGGTAAACTATTATACTAGGATATTTTAGAGTGTATGACTGTACTGGTGAGCTAATTCAAACATTAATTATAAGCTAATTCAATTAAAGATTTTGAATCACGGATGAATCGGATTGCTAACTTAGTAACAGATATGATAAAACAAAATTGTAATCATTTGATGATACATTGCAAGCTGAATTATTTTATAAAGAAAAAAATCCGGCCAAGAGATCACCGGCTATTCAGAAACGGCTGGGCCGATTATGTTCGAAATATATTTATTTTGAAGTACTTTATAAGCCCACTATTCATGATTTTTTCATATTTTTCGGACCTACGGGTCAAAAGTTAGAGTGGGGGACAACAATTTTTTTTTTCATCTGGAGCGCTTATCTTCGAAAATATTGACTATAGAAAAAAACTTTATTTCAAGATCCTTATTCTTTTTAAGAGACCTATTTAATAATACCCCACTCTATAGGAACACATCAAATAAAAAAAAATCATCTCCACTTCACCAGTTGGGGAGGTACCCGAAAAAAAATTTTGATCTACTTTTAATTGTACCACTTTCTTGGCATGATTAATATGTATACCTGTACCAAATTGCCACTGAGTTATGCTGCGGACAGTCGGACAGATGGACAGACGGTCAGACGGACAGACGGACATGGCGAAACTATATGGGTACCGTTTTTGCCATTTTGGCTACGGAACCCTAAAAACGGTCGAAAATTTTAGGAATAACTTATAAGTTTTTTTTTTCATTTAGAGCCTTAATTAGATAGGTATTCCAACCATATACGGTTCTAACAAGAATAAATACTATATACATAAGAAAAATGTCATAAAGTAGGCCTTGAAAAACATAACCAAGCTTAACCCTTAAATCGACAACGACACTTTTTTTGAAAAAATACATAAAACTATAGTTTTTATGCCTATTTATATGATTTTAAATAACAGAAAATTAATAAAAAAAATCGCTTATGGATAGTTTTTCTGAAATCATATGTCAAGTATGTTGCACGTTGCCAACTATGCAGTTAATAGGTATTGGGCTTCAACGTCCAGTATTTTTGCCATTGCCAATTGTACGGTTAATTTAGTTTATTATATTTTTAATTTTTTTTTACATATATTATATGAAACAAGATATTTAATGTCAAAATCCGTATTAAAAAACTTATAATTTCAATAAGTAAGTAGTAATAACTTAGAACCTGTGGACTACAAATGAAAAAAAAGGGACACTGAAATTCAAGGCTGACATAGAATAATATAAGTTTTTATAAATAGTAAATATAAATTCACGTGGTTCTATGTCAGCCTTTGATTTCAGTGTATCTTTTTTCCATTTGTAGTTCACAGGTTCTACGATTTAGGTTCACAATTTAGTAAAATCAATGCATTTAGAGCGGCTTAGTTTACTTGGCTCATAATCAACAGCGATGTCCGAATGATGTCCTTATCATGATGTCTTTCTTTATCAGCAAAACTTTTTTCAGATTGACTTTCGTTTACATGTTTGTTGGACTTAAATAAATTAAATTAAGTCACTCCAATGAAAAATCAATACTGGGAGTCACTGAAAATATGCTGTTTTCTGTACTGCTGTGCAGCATCTTCCTCGTCTGAGTTTTCGGCATCTAGAAAATTTTTTTGGACTTGAAATCACACAGCTTTATTAGAAATACATTACATAAAAATAATATATAAATATATTAATAATTCTTTGATATATTGGGCAGCAAAAGCTCGTTGAGTGCGAAGATCTATTTCGTTATTAGTACCTACGTCGTTATGAGTAGTATGTAAAAAAAATGGCCATATAGCGATATTATGATACAGATGTTATTGCAGGTCACTTAGTACTGGTTTTTACATAAAAAGTGTCCCATTTTCATTTCATTTGAGTGGTTTTACTCGAAATTATAATGTGTTGATGAAGCACGGCAACATTGGCAGCGAGAAAAATACTGGACATAGTTAAAACACCGTATCATTGGCAACGGGAAAAATACTGGACATAGCAACAACAACATAAAACATGGTGTAGTTGACAACGGGAAAAATACTAGACATTCTACTTTGCAAGTAATAAACTCATTGATGAACTGTGTTAGAAGTTTCAAGTAAATAGAAATATGTACTTCAAGTATTTAGTTAAATAGATGTGCAAATTAAACAATACCTTATCATACAAAATTACGAAAAAAAAAATTGATAACGTTAGGCCTAGTGACGTGTCCTTCCTAATTGGGTATCTTGGCGGCGATTTATGACAAACTAGCGTTTCTGTTGACTCGACACATTTTTTTTCAGAATAATAATCATTATGCAATACACTTACACTGCTTAGTTTTCGCTTCAGCGTTTTGGTTTCTTGTGTAGATTTTTGTGTTTTGGATGTCTAGTATTTTACACGGTATCGAATTAAGGGTTAACTTAGTAAAGAACCTCCTGTTATGCCTGGTTCGATAAATTTTGTTCCCGGAACTGCCGAAACGTGACGACCTTCGGGTAGATACGAGTGCCCTAATCAATCGGTCATGACACGCGTACTCGTGTAGACTGTACCTATAACGCCAGGGATTATTCATAAAATATATATCTAGGTATTTGTTAACTAAAATGACCGACCATTGTGTTTACCAGAATAAATTACCGCACGTTACCAGAGAAAGAGTGGATGGTCTTCTGTGTCTAACATTTGACACAGGAATCAGGAAGTTTTCTTCAGCGTCTCGAATTCAGCTTCAGTTGTCTTGAATTTCATCATATAGAAAACCTTCGATCACTAGGTCAAACAAAATAATTGAATAATACATTAAAGTTGAATAATGCTGATCGGATCTTCTGCTCGTGTGACAGCGGTTTTCATTTGACGGGTGATTACGTATTGGAGCCCGTAAATGCCGATTGATTAGAATTCGGATCGGATCGCATACATTTCAATAAATTATAAGACGATGAACTAATGTGATTGAAAGCGCTCAATCTCTCGATCTGGTGATCCTCGGTGGCTTAGTGAATTCAATTATAAATAAACGTTTCTATATTTACGTCATCTTTGGGCGTACGAGTAAGTGAGATTTTCTGCCCGCTTTGCAGAGAAAAAAAAAAACAATTCCTGGCTAAGGCAATACCTACATAAAAATGTTAACAGACAGTCCCCCACAGTGGTAAACTTTCATGCTCGAATTTTATCTAATCTATCGTACCTATAAATATGTATTTATGTGCAATAGTGGAGGATTCTAGGACATTTCCGCAACCAAATAGGTGTAGGTACTTACAAAGTCCGAATAGAATTTCACATGATCAGCCTGTCGCAGTCCACTGCTGGATGTAGGCCTCTCCTATTAACTATGCGTATCCCTTTCCGACCGGTTTGATATAATCCTGCAAATTACTTTGCAAAAATCCTGTCACCAAGTAAATTGTATTTTCGAGCTCAAACCTATACCGATCGAATCTGCAGACACTAGCCGACACGTAAAAGTAGCAAATACCTTAGGGCGGCCGCATCAGTCAGTCGCAAGACAGCGTTGAAGATGGCGATGTATATTGGCGGGAGTAGGTGCACATGTAAGTTCATAATTTCGTATATTTGCGGTGACAAACATTCTATTTATTGAGTGATACTTACTCTTAAAGAGTTAAACGTTTTTATTTAGCACAAATTAGAATAAAATTAAGTGATTTCGTGTAAACAATATGCCCGTAAATAATAAGTGCACAAAATTGTAGGTTCGGACGGAGCTCGTCATAAATATTTGCACGGATATGCATAATCGGTCTTTGCGCTTAAAATGAAACGAAGAAAGATAGTCATATGTTTTGAAGAATTGGTTACATATTTCGTCTAATTCGTTAGGTATATATTTCATCGTATTTTAATTAGCGTATTCAAGGAACTGGGTTAATAATATCTTGTATTTTCATCTTGGTTAGGCACACCATAGTTGTCCATACCTAATATCTCTCGAATTGCTTTGGCCTTGCTATTATGAATGTTGCTCTTTTGAACTGTTCTTAAGTTTTGCTTATTCGTGGATGAATGAAGAAAACACATTGCAGAAGGACGTCCAATCTTGATAGTTTCCGGTAAACTTTGCTATGTCTATCTTCGGAAGCTTCACATCATCACTAAAGCTAGGTGTGAGATTACTGCTAATTCTGCTTGTGCACGACGTAGTACTTTCTAGCATACGCTTTTTAAGTATTTAACCACAAATATTTTTTTGTTTGGCTATTAAAACCCGTTAATTCCGTTCACATCTTTAAATCAATTGTTGAATTACTGTGGAAAACTCAATGTGTAGTAAATATCGTTTTTTTTTCTTGTGTGAATATGTATAATGTAATGTAATTTACAGATTCTTCGTTTTTCCCAGTCAGTTAAAGTATATATTGCAAATAGTACTGGTTATTACACGTCGACTCCAAAAAAGCGTCGCTTTAATCCATTCATCATATTATTATTAGCATTGATAATACATTTTTATCTTCTCGAAATCATGAAGTGAAAATTTTGATTTTTATTTTCTAATTTACCGCCTAAAAGTAGCTTTCATATTTAAAACTCATTTATTTACGTTTGACATCCATCGTTGGGTCACCAATTTACATAGGTGTGCGAAAATTCAACTCAATCTGCCCAGTAGTAGTGTCGGAGTAAATCGGTTGTAACAGACGGACAGATGGACACGCCAGTGATCCTATGAGTGCTCCGTTTTTTTTCTTCTTGTGGTACGGAACCCGAAAAGTATAAGATCGCTTATAATAGGAAGTTTTTTCATTAAATAATGTGTTTTATTAATGTTTTTATGCATGTCCATACTAATTTGCAAGATCTTGCATTTACGTATAGATCCTGAACGTCACTTTCGTGCATGCGATTTTTTTAATGATAAAAGGCAATTCGATTTTTTTTATTATTTTTTACAAGTATATGAAGATAATTTAAAACGATCTACATACATTTTTCATAAGATTTTAGAAAATGTTTGTCTCGGTCGTAAAGGGGTATAGACGCATTAGGAGGTAAATGCCCGTAATCGCCACGCTGGGCAAACAGATTCGTTATAGTACTGATAGCATTTACCTTTGGAAGATATTTCGGTCATTCTCCAGATTTGTGCTAGAATCCTAATTAACACGTCGCTTTTTTTCTACTTACTTTTCAATGAATATCTTTACAAACATAGTAACATATTGATCGTAGAAACTTAAATGTCTATGCGTCACTTTATAATTATGAAAGGATAATTATTTAAAAAACAATCAAAATTTATGTGACGTGTGAATTAGAAAAAGGACGTGTTAATTAGAACATTACACTTTTGGAGGGCGCGTGAATTATGAAAACGACGCGTTAATTATAATATTTTAGATTTTGCTTGACGTGTGAATTAGAAAAAAAAAGTTACAAACTAACATTTCATTCCATATTCGAGAAAATATTATTTACGTAAGTATAAGTAGTGAGTTTTTATCGATAGATATCACTTATTCCATATATTTTATAACCAATTTCTAATTAACGCGGTCATTTTTGACGCGTGAATTAGACGCGTTATTTAGGTTTTCTTGAAAAATAAAAAATGTCTTGTTTTTTGTACATGCAATATACTACAGAATCTAATATGTATTAAATAATGCGATTTTTAATGTATACTGTAATTCTCGGCGCAATAGAGTTACTAGTTGAATTTTAAAATGTGAACGTGTTAATTAGAAATTTTGTGAACCAAGCCGCGTGAATTAGAGACAATGGTTCATAGTCTCCTTCCAGAACACAACTGACACGCCCATCCCACACAGGACTCTAGACACGACTGTGGGCTAGACCGAAAGGCGATAGTGAGGTCCGTACCTACATTCAGAGTGCTCGTATGACAATGACTAGATGTGACGCGTCAATTAGGACAGGTTTCGAGACAAAGTGTTGATCGTTGATATCTTAGTCATATAGTACTTTATTCATTTGATATTTTTTGTACCATTAAAAGGTATTTTGTTTTGTTCAAAGAACTAGCTTTCGTTGGCGTTTCTTCATGTATATCGTAAGGAGAAATTAATATGTTAGTGAATCGGGTAGTGGGACGCGACGTGTGAATTAGGAGAATGACCCTTAACGTATTTTTTTCTACCCTTTGTGTTTAATATACGTACATGAAAATTCATGTACAGCTGAAAACGAATACAGTCTATGCTCAAAAAATATAATATATGAGAAAACTTATAGTTTAATATTTTTAAAGAGCGAAGACATGTAAAAATGCACGCCTGGAGAATGACCGATTTGTAGTGCACTAATTTTATTCATTTTATGATAAAACTTTTAAGGTAACATTACCTTAAAAGTCTTAGTATACATATACCGAGAGATTGTTCCGAAACTCCATTTTGAGTAAACAATACTACTTCTGGGCATATTTCGAGGCTTAGCCAGCCAATAAATAGCATTACGGATAACAGCCTTATCGTCGAAAATATTCTTTCATGCAGATTCATGTGAACTAAGTATGCAAGCTCATCTAAGCGGTTCCTTACGAAAAATGTACGCAAGACATGAAAACTGTATACCAGTTTTGGCTAAACCTTCTCGCACACGCAGAAACTTAATTATTCAAGTACTAACACGCAGCTCAAAGCTTTTGTCTCTGTACAGTTCACGGCGCTTGAACCATTACGCTCGTACATAATTAAGCACAGCAATCCCTCTATCGGTCGCATATCAATGGACCGATAATCAATTTCAGTGTCGCTACGTAGCTCTGCCTTTTGTTGCCTCATCGACTTGCATAGGAACGCTCTCGGTTCTCTTGAATACTTGATACCAAAGAGAGACATAGCTGCCAGTGAATTAACGCTTAAGAAAAAACTAAAGTTTGCCGGAGACAAGTTCGTTTGCCTCCGCCTCCTCCTCCACCAGTCATATGAAAGAAACTCAAAACTGCTACTGCTACTTGATTTTTGCTTCAACTGGAATATTAATATTATCGTTTACCTAAATCTAAAGAATGGATAGTCATAGGCCTACTCTAAGGCTTTCTACATCGACAGTCCATGTTTTAACCTTTAAACAGTGTGCCATCCGTGTTCCTGTGATCTTCACCAGATCATCGATTACTTTTGTAAGTTTGGTACAAAACACTTTTTGAAAATCTGTAAAGTTGGCTGGGAAATGGCATGCGTTGCCTGCATTGCACCTCGACTATCGTGGCTCTAACTGACTGTTTCGGCTTTTATTGCGTTCCTGCGTAAGGCCTTGTTAACACACCAATAAACTGAACTCATAAAATGTCTCAGACGGTAGTGCCAGACTTTATAGTACTACTTAATAGCTTTGGAGAATCGTCTTCCGAACGCGTAATTATTTTCCTCCGTAATAAAACTAGTTACTCGTATACTCGTATTTCTTGCAAATAATTAAAGCAGGAACTATTTTGTTTATATCTGTTTTTGCCGGTTTTCTTTTAAGGAGGAAGACATTTGTGAATGAAATCAGAGTTCTACTGCAGTCACTTTAGTTTGCTTCGTCAGCTGCCACAGAGCCCTTTATGAATTATTTAAAAGGGAACCATCCTTTCTCAGACATTTGAATTATTTTGAAGCCCTTACTTGTGCATAATTAAGTGTCCGCCACATTTTACTGTCACATTGGGGACCGTAACCCAGTAGGTATTTTTAGGTTCGCTAATTTATGATTACATTTCAAGGGTCCTAATCTTGTTATTATAATGTGAACGCACGCACACACGTTTCATTTGTTATCTGTACCTTTTTTACCCCTTTTGTGCCATTTTCTTTCAATTCTTGTATGATAAAGGTTTAATGTTAATGGATACATCTTACCTCTTGTCCCCACTTTATTTGCTTATCTAATTACATGGAAAACCACAAAAGCTAAATCGTTCATGTATACAGGGTGTTTGTTATGTCGTTAGCCAAATTTGGATATGTCATTCGCGATCACCAGAACACAACATTTTTGACATTTTTTTTAGTTTTTTTTCCCGTTTTTTATCCGGTAAAAACATAATTTGTGGTCACTAGGCAAGTTTGTTTCAATCCGTGCGATTCGATGGCAGACAAAAGGGTAGCAGGTTTGAGTAGTCAAGTCTTAGCCAATCAGGAGTTCATCACAAGCACCGATCAGCCGACGTCACTCACCCCACCATCGGCACTAAACAATGAATAAAATGTCCTAACTACATGCACACACGATTGTTATTTGATTAAAACTGCCCAAGCGCATACCTACCTGTACCTGCTCGTTGTCATCAACAATTCAATTTGCTTAGAGAGTGCATTAGAATCGATATCTGAGGTAAACCAGTACGCGTTTCTATGACGGAACATTTAAGTTACTCCGTTCTTGAGGTCAAATTATGCTGGCTCGGCTGATCGCAAGATGCCATGTGCCATTTGTACAGTACTCTGTAAACAAAGAAGGAGTGCGCTTGCGTAAACGCGCTCGAGTCAAACTACCCTCAGATCGGCGCGCAACTGAAAATACCCTCATTGTTAGTACTGTATGCGATACATTAAGACCGTATAGACTGATAATGCTGTCTCGTGGGATTTACCTGCAAGTTAAGCTCCACCTCCATTCCCCACCACGCGTAGGAAACTTGTTACGTACGTTATAACGCATTGAATTAGTTACCTTATGCGGGTTAACTAAAGTTGCAAACTCAAACACCCTTTCCAATCTGATTTGGCAGTTTTGAGATGGTGGGGCAGTACGCAAACTAAGCAAGTGATCATAGTGACCAAACATTTGTTAGATAATGGGATTTAAAAAAAAATCTATAGCAAAAAGGATAATGAAAAATGGATTATTTTTGTTTTACCAAATATTTTTTTACGCCTTTACCCAACACATATTGCAATATGGCTAATGATATAAAAAACACCCTGTATAGGGGGGTTCTGACGGAACTTAGGAAATGTAATCAAATAAGTAAAAAAAACTATTTTATGGTGGCCACTTTTTCCTAACAAGCACACACGAAATATAATATTTTGCATTGTTGTGGATTTTTTGTACCTATTTTGTAAAAACGAATACCTCGTCAGCCCATGAGCCCACTCACTAAGTAGTGAGTTTAACATATTTAAACTGGAACAGTTACCTTTTCTTAGAATCGCTGTTTCACTGTCTATTTACTCTTCTCTTCATTTTGGTGTATCGTTGCGTTCTCAACAACCAACACACACATCTTCCCAAACTCTTTTAAAATATGAAAACAGCCGCTGATTTCACATTTTGTCACTTTAGATACGTATTTATTTAGTAGTTACTACGTAGGCATTTTAAATATAATAATATAGATATTTGCGTTGCCAACTTGTATTACAAGAAATTTAATTAAATAGACTAACGCGTGTCGTAGGTACATATCGATACGGTACTTGAAATGAATTGGCTTTTCTCGGAAATACAGCTTGATGTTTCTGGGCTATCCGACAAAAGACGTAATACGTAGGTAATCAACGATTCTCCTAGAAACAGATTCATTAGGAAATGGACATTGATTGCAGTAAATTTTTATACAAAATTATAAATATCTACAAACACGTGCACAAGTACAGGAAACGTAATATTCGTAATTATGCGTTATTTTACAAAGCTGTCTTTTTCATCAAATTAAGACCTACAGACATTTACTAATGACGGTTTAGGATATGTACGTCTTATATGCATCATCATCATCATCATCAGCCTGTGATAGTCCACTGCTGGACGTAGGCCTCTCCTATTAACTGTGCGTATAGACGCATTAGGAGGGATACAGGTCACTAAATAGTTGTACATAACTGTTCAAGTTAGTACCATCCAGATTTTGCCCCTTCCTCTCGTTGTATGAAATGTAAAAGGGCGTCATTAGCAATTCTCATTATGTAACTATGGCTGCCTATTAGCAATATTTATTAGCACAGCTATTCTAAATCTTTTCCGATATTTCGAATCTG
>JALPQI010015882.1:0-25968 GCA_025490895.1 Thaumatotibia leucotreta | reverse complement strand
GATTACATACACTTCGTGTGCCCGAATATAAGTTTTTAACATCCGAAGAGCTAGAAGGAGAGGTTGCAAAAGCAAATGAGAGAGCCAATCAACTTCTACAGATGCCCCCTGTTGTTAAGGTAGCACAAGATATCATTTATAAATTCGATATAAATAAATCTTAAATATTTTCCTTTTTCTGCACCAACTACTTCTTAAATATTGTTATATTCTCTCCTCTACCCAAAAGTTATCTGGAGGAGATTGCTCTTTAGCAATCAGGCTGCCTTATGTGACCTCTGTTTATTGTATTTCTTTAGTTTTTTTTTTATTTTTTACATGTTAGGTGTACAATAATTTTTTTTTACCTATTCTCTTATAAAATCTTTTATAGTTATAACAATGTAAACATTGTTATAAAACAATTTCAGATTCAACAACACATCGACGACATCCTGTCTGAAGATCCAGCCCTAATTGGCTATGATTCATCTAAATACCTCTTCACGGATATTAGTTTTGGTGTTGCAAATGAACATAGAATTATAGTGGAGAGGTAAATATACTATGTGTATGTATTTGTGTATTTCTCATTTAGATTTGTGACTTGTCACAGCCATGTACAGACAGTTAACATCACCTAAACTTAATTATCTATATTTTTATATATGAACAGAAAGCTTGACGCATGGGCTACTTCACAAATAAGTATCAATATGTTATACTTCCTAAAAACCTTTACTTTTTGAACATGGTTGTTACACACCTGTCAAACTAAATAAGAAATACCTATTTTAGAAGCTAGATTTGCTGTTTATATTGGATAAACCATTTGTTTTTTAAATCTATTTTGAGCTATCAATCCACCAATATTGAGGGATCCACTGGACCATGGGGCTGTTTTGCATTTTTAACATATTCACCTGACTTCATGCTCAACTCACAATATTTCATTCTGTAAAGCACAACCACTTTATACTGAAAAGTTTATAGTAAACTATGTTGTGTCATGACAAGAGTTTGTGGCACTGAATTGGCTAAATGATATTCAATATTGTAAAGCCTCAAACATCTTGAAACATGTAGGTATTTACAGTCAACATCAAAAATAAATGTCTGCCTAGTTCCGGTAAGCTCAATTAAGGCTTGTGATGTAGGTATCAAGCAATGATATATAATTATATATAATAGATAGATACTTAAATACATAGACAGCCATGACCAAAGGACAAATATTTGTAATAAATAAATATGTATAGTAATGCCCTCACCAGGATTCAAACCCGGAACCTTCAGCTTTGTAGGATGTGAGGGTCACTACCAACTAGGCTACAAAGGTTGATTTAGGTGCCAAAAATATATTTACACAGCTGTGTTGCATTGACATTAAGGTTTTGAAAATATATTTTTGGCACCTAAATCGCAATGATATCTTTGACGTCAACTGTATTTCCATCTAACATTTCAGATTACCAGATGGAACTCTTCAAAGTTGTGACCATGACATCAGGAAGAGGCTAAATCAGGTAAAAATATGCTAATATTAGGTCACCTATGAAATTGGTGTTTTGTGTAGAGAATTATGTGCAGAGTCTATTTTTCATACAATTAATTTTGAGTATAATTTTTTGATGTCAAAATCAAAATGTACCAAATTTTGCCCGTGCCAACTGCGCCAGTTACTCTTTAAATACATAATAAAATTAGGGACCAGCTAAAGTCTATGACTAAAAACGCCAATCTCATAGGTAATGAGAATGACCCAATATAATCCTGGAAAGTTGTATAGTAATAATAAGAACAGTGTTGAACAAATTCGAAGCTACTATAGTTGTGGGCAATAGTTAGTTATTTATAATTTTAACATCTTATTGAAACTGTCATGGTGTTGTAATTTAAATATTTTAATATTGTCAATAATGTTGCAAGATATCCATATTATTCAAAACTAAATATTCATGATGTTGGCACTAATTCAACACAAAACTATGCACCCCTCTCTACATAATGTTATAAATATCAATAATTTTAACGAAAAATGTATGTGAACAGGTTTAAGGGTGCGGCTCCACTGACGCGGAGCTGTGGGAGCTCAGCCAATCAGACCGCATCACAGGGTTTCGAATTCGAAGAATGTAATTGGTCAATTTTGCACAGCTCCGCGTCAGTGGAGCCGCACTCTAATCCCCTTATTCATAAACGTCTGCTAACTTAACAAGCCGCTAATAATCGTTTGTCCCTTTCGCTCTTAACAATATGTCTATAAGAGCAAAAGGGACAAACAATTATTAGCGGCTTGTTAAGTTAGCAAACGTTTATGAATAAGGAGGTAAGGCTTTAAGTTGGGTATAAAACCAAGATTGTGTTCTGAAACTGTGTGATAATTAAAGGTCATTGGGCGTTTTTGACCCGCTTTATGATTTTTCGCGTACAGAGACCAAACTAGCTTTAAAATAAAGAATAAAATCTCACTTTTCTAAATATGTAATCTTTCCGTATGTATCAACCGGGAAAAAAGTTATTCGACTTTTTGTATCCGAAATAGTGTTTTAATGTTTTTACTTTCAGCATTGTACATATAATTGCGTAAACAGTTGTGACCTACTTTTCTGGTTTCGCCTTGCAAGAATGCGACTCATACCACTCAGTAGCACTTACATTTACCTACATTCCTAGCCCTATTTCGTTTGTGTACAGTGGGTCATATGCCCGAACAAAATGCCCAATGACCTTTGTTTGCCTTTTTTTACTTTCAACTGAAGAATGGCATACAATAATTTTCAGATATACTTTCCTATTAACGGTCGCACAATAAGAGAGCCGCTCATGTTCACGGATGAGGAGAAATTTAACAGCCTCCTCGACCGAGAGCAGTATGAGTTTATCCTGGACCGAGCCTGCATCCAATATGAGCCGGATGAACCATCCTATCAGCGAGTCACCAGCCTCACCTACCAGCATGTTGATGCTAAGAGCAGTTATCAATTATTGAGGTGAGTTTAGATTATTTCACTTCTAGCTTAACCCGTCAACTGTGGAGATGATGTGATTGAAAATTTACTTGTTTGCCAGCATGGTCGCCTCGTCGGCCAGTGTACATACCTGGTGGGTCACAACGGAAGAACAGCGCTGGCTTAGCCAGCTACATGCTGAGTTGTGACCCTTTTGTGGCAAGCTGTTGTTGTGTGCTTATTTGTAAAATGTGTATATGTCCATCGTGCTTGTCATAAATAAATTTTATTTCATTTCAAAATTATAAAATAGCAAGGAACTGCAAAGTTTTATCGATGTTATGTTGGCTAGCTTGTTTGCAATATTATTGGCTGCGCGTATTATTGGCTGTTTTGCCACTTCATTCGTTAGATTTACGGCACATTCGATATTAGTTTATGGTTTTTCACACTTTGTCAGTAACGTTCACTATTTTTTGTCACTAGCACAATGATATTAGCACTCTATTGGAATTAAAAATGCAGAAGTAACAACATCTTTACATAGTCCTGCTAAATCCGAGTTCGCACATTACTAGGACTTGAGCTTAAGTTTTTAGAGCTAAGTAATTGTCAAATTATCGTTAATTTTCAGTTTTTTGCTTGTAGCTCTAAAACTGTACGTTAGATGGAAAACTCATTCAGGTAATAATGAAAGAGGGTAAAATTATGCGTCGAAGCAGTACCGTAATTTTCAAATTAGCTTTAGTAGTTCCACCAAAATTTTCTTTATCCGGTTTATTTTACAGTAGTATACTTTTGACAGTCCACACACGAGGGGATAAGTAAGAATGTAATAAGTAAATTTATATTAATTACAAACCAAAGCATTTAATTGTGTCATACAAAACTACTAAATAAAAAAATGTCATTTGAAACTACTAATATCATCATTAGGTTGTGCCATACTGGAATAGTCCCTTTGAAACTTTACAGCCCCAGCATCTAAGGATAAAGTTGTACCAGAAAACCTTTTCCGATCCCAATATTCATTGGGCTCATACTCCCATTTACCACCGTTATAAATAAAAGACCAACCAGAACCAAAACCAGACCAAAACTTGGAAGTAATAACAATAGCTACCGGGCGCCCATTTTTGTCGAAAAATGCTTGCCCGGCATAGTCTTCATGATCATTTGCTGTAGTAAAATCTTCGGAAAGCTTTATCCAATTATCCTTTTCGTTTTTGGTATCTGTACCCACAATTCCGACTACAAATGACTCGTCTTTAAACTTGTATCCCCATGGATCATACCACCATCCTTTACCAATCATAGAAATACCTTTAGTGTAGAACCAATCCCATTCTTTGGAATCATAATATTCCTTCCATGACACTTCAGTTTTTTCATAAAATTTATATCGATTTGGACTGTTTTGAATTCTTTCAAGCGCTTTCGAAATGACAATCAAATTCTTTTTTGTTAATATCTTTTTTATCATATTAAATGTTTCTATTGGTTTCACACATAAAGGATCTTCATCTGCTAGACTGTAAGATACTTCCCGTTTTCGCGGCGTGTCAGTAGAATATGGTGTGATATAATAAAACCATTGACGGCTTGATTGAAAAGTACTCCATTCATTACGGTCGTACGGATAAGGCCTGGCGCGATCTCGCGTCATTTCACATAGTAGCTCTATGACTTCGTTGAACTCATTCCGATGGTTTGTAGTGAGATACGATTCCATCAGACGGTTTGTCCTACGGAGCCGATCAAAATCACCTCGCCCTATAATGTATACGGCATTTTCTTCAAATCGTTCTCCGGGATCATCCGACCTTGAGGCTGATTCAGGACCAATGAAAATATTTGCTGGTATCCAATAAATTAATGTATGCACCAAATTGACGTTATCACGTAATGCATCCAGCCTGGCATTTGAACCATTGATATAATCTTCGTGTAATTCTACCAATTGACGCAAGCGGCGTCTAATGTCTACACTAAGGTCATCTTGACCGTTGTATAGACTCAACGCATCGTTAGCCAGAGTGCCAACGACATTTAAAATTCCTCCCAGTTCGACATTGTGTTCTTCATTCATATTTGCAGCGTGAGTAAAAAACCTTCTCAGAAGATTTCCGGGGATGATGTGGTGTCTTGCTAGTTGAGCGTTAGTAGTTACACCAGTTTGTACCACCTCCATTTGAATGGGAAATCTTCGTCGTGGCGTAGCACGGGGCATTTCCAAACAGCTTGCTTCTATGGGGCCGCCATCGAGTCTATCGCTCCATCCGTCCCCGTAAACACCACCAATGATATAAACTAAATGAAATATCGCACATATTTTTCGCAACACTAACATTTTTGTTTTCACAACACCTCACATTTCAATTCGGTTTATTATATTCAGACTGATTGTCGAATCGAAGAGTTCCTCCTTTTATAACTGACGCATACTCTAGCGCGGCGGCGGGGATAAGGAGGCACCAGAAGGTATGATTTATGGACATACCTACGTAGTAATTTGCCATTTAACCAAAATTTTATTAAATATATAAGGGCTATTCTCCAGCGCATGCTGCCTTTGGCCATATAGGAAAAAGTCGGACGAAACAAAAAAACCGAATCCGAAGGGCAAGTGCCCCGATTGGATTGACTCCATACTCAGCTCTGTTTTTTACTCGGAACACTAATCAAGGAACAACTATCTTTTTTTTTTTAATCCTATCCTTTACACATGCCTTCTTATTATTGCTTCTAGGAGGCTATATCTAATGCCTAAGGGTTAGGTAGAAATGGTAGAATAAATATTAAGCTAATTGTGATAACAAGGAAAATATATCCTAATATTTATGACAAATATAATGAAAACTAATTCAAGCATCATTCAGTTCTAAGGAAAAATCATGTAATGGGTACAGAACTATCGATCGAATCCAAAAATTCGCGCTTGTCCCTATTTTATCACTACATAGTATAAAATAAAGTCACTTTTTCTGTGTCTATGTCCCTTTGTACGCTTAAATCTTTAAAACTACGCAACTGATTTTGATGAGATTTTTTTAATAGGTAGAGTAATTCAAGAGGAAGGTTTTATGTAGGTATAGTACCCGGGCGAAGCCGGGGCGGGTCGCTAGTTATTTATAAAATGGAACTTGAGAACCACACACAACCGTTTACTTTTGAGACTGACCGTTTCTTTTTGTTGAAAAATTCTATAGGTTTTTCGCCCTCGAACCAAAACTATTTCAGTGGTAAAATGGCCGCCATTCTCCCCCCTCTAACTTTGGAATCCAAAACATACTCGTTTGAATTACTACTTAACATCATGAATATCAAAATAATAATATGGCTTGAGAAAAACTTAAAATGAAAACTAGATTCGTTTTTGAATGATTGCTTAAATAATACCGCATATCGTGACAAATTTGGGACGCTCGATATTTTCAACTACTACACTATTTTAACACATTATATGTGTATCAACTTTACATTTCAATACTATCTAGATATATAAATTACCCATTAGGGTAGTTATTAAACATTGAATCTTTCGCAATGTTACAAAAAATGATTGTAGAAAGTCAGTTGCAGAGATTCTGTGAACAGAGCAAGGCAGCCGTTTTTTGGACGCAGTTTTATTAAACATAAATCAAAGTTTTGGTGAATTTATAGTTGTTAGTATACAGTGACATGAATCCAAAACATTTTTACGACAGTCGACATAAGTAATTATGTTTACATTACATTAATTAATTTATTTAAATTTTGTTCCATATTCGGAATATAATGCATTCACGGCTTTTTGAACTAAGACAAATGTGGCACAACATGCAGTCTAGTCAAAGAATACTAATCTTCATATTTGGAACTGTATGCATGGGAGGTGTAGATCTTCTAGACGCGATGTTGGGATTTTACAGAATAAAAATAAGGAGCAAAAAGTGGCACCACAGGCTGTTTTTCCACTTAGTAGACCTAAGTTGCGTCAATACCTGGTTGTTGTGGAGGCGCAGCATGTCACAGAGAGGAGGAAATACATATATGCCTTTACTGGACTTAAAGCTGAATTTGGCAGAAGTTTTGATGGCCGAGGATACTAGAGTATTTACACCTACACGTCGCGGCAGTATAAATATTGTTGTTAGAATATGAAGTTTTTTTTTACGTTTTGGGTAATATGTACTATATTGGTTATGACCTCATATTGTTCCAAATTTGTCTAGTATATGATTCTAGCCAAGATTGCATATTGTTCCAGATTTGCCCACAATTGTTTTTCTAAAATAAAGTGATTAAAAACATTTATATGTTTTTTTTATTATTTTTCTAAGCCTATATTTCTCATTTATAATTACATATATTTTTTTCAAACACATAAAAAATTCCATGCGGTAAAGGGTTATGTAGGTATAGTACCCGGGCGAAGCCGGGGCGGGTCGCTAGTTATTTATAAAATGGAACTTGAGAACCACACACAACCGTTTACTTTTGAGACTGACCGTTTCTTTTTGTTGAAAAATTCTATAGGTTTTTCGCCCTCGAACCAAAACTATTTCAGTGGTAAAATGGCCGCCATACTCCCCCCTCTAACTTTGGAATCCAAAACATACTCGTTTGAATTACTACTTAACATCATGAATATCAAAATAATAATATGGCTTGAGAAAAACTTAAAATGAAAACTAGATTCGTTTTTGAATGATTGCTTAAATAATACCATTTTCATTTGTCGTAAAGTAAATGCTGCTAAAATACTCCCTTTTCTTTATTATGTACAAATGGTCTATTATGACAGCAGAGCAACCACAGAACCCTAGACCGAGCATGGCCCAACATGCTCTTGCCAACTTTTTTCATACAATTGACTAGAATTTGTACTGGCAATTGTTCGGCATTAGTCATATTTGACTCACGAAACGGGCAATTGAATTAAGTTACGACTATTCGGTTGCAACATTATAATGCTGTTACCTTTTGCCTCGTCCTGTTTGTTCGTCCTTCTGTTCAAAAGAGAGTCGCTTTTCCTTTGATGTTTTACATAAATGAGAGAATGTTAAGTGTAACCTCAACCGAAGCAGGCTTTTCATTCATAATAAGCTACTTGACTCATATCAAATTTAGTGAAAAAAAATATTATTTTCTGTAGTATTTATTGAAAAGATCAATATTTTTCGATTACGGTGTATTAAAAGTGTTGTATTTTTCATTGAAACATTTGTTTTATTTTTTTTTATTTCGTACTCTGAAAACGGTGTCGGCCATGATGTGACGTCATAGGATCTTAAACTAACTTCATGTCGAATCTTATACGAGTGAAATTCGCCATGGACATGTTGGCATGTAGCTTTGCTGTGACATTGACATAACATAAGTGACATGTCAAATGTTTGTTTACGGTTTGAGTGACGTCACACCACAGATAATCTAAGCATTAACATGGCTAGTATAGTTTTGGCGCGGTTACGAAAGTTTAAATTTTAAGTTATAATTTTGAGGTTTTCTAGGTCGTGAAAAAATATATTTATATCCTTTTCCGTTAATCAAATATTGATTAATAATATACGAAAAACTTTAAAAATGGGTCAAGTAGCCTATTAGACAAAACTCGAATAATTATGTCCTTTAGGAATCACAACGGGCAGGACGAGGATAAACACCGAGAAGATAAATAATGTAGAAACGCGTGAAGTCAAATGTGTGTACAGTCGACGTCAAAGATATCGTTACGGTTTAGGTGCCAAAAATATATTTACACGACTTTATTGCCTTGACATTAAGGTCGTGTAAATATATTTTTCGCACTTGAACTGTAATGATATCTTTGACGTCGACTGTACAGTTAAGTCCAAAAATATGCATCGAAAAAATCCTTTCATAAATTATGTTTACGACGTTCTTATTAAACAGATTAAAGTGAACTGGGAAACTGTAGACTGAAAAAACCCGGTAGTACCCGCACCATATAAGTAGGTACATATAGGGGGGGGGGGGCGTAATAACTTTGTATTCTAGACATTATAGTACATATAGTGATTACTAACTTGATTAGGAATGAAGTAAACATTGACGTGTCTTTTTATAGAAAATTGTCTAAAAATATTGTCAGCCTCCATAGACTAGTTGGTATTGGTAGTGACCTTGCCTACGAAGCTGGAGGTTCCGGGTTCGAATCCCGGCGAGGGCATTATTTGTGTATTTATTTATCACAAATATTTGTTCCTTGGTCATGGCTGTCTATGTATTTAAGTATCTATATGTATCTATCTGTTATACATCGTCGCCTAGTACCCGCATCACAAGCCTTCATTGAGCTTACCGTGGGACTAGAGGTTGATTTGTGTGAGATGTCTCAAGATATTTATTTATATGTTTATATTAATTATGAAAGCAGGAATAGAGACTAAGCTGCTGTATCCGCATCAAAATCCGTTGCGTAATTTTAAAAATCTAAGTATGCGTACGGACCTACGAACAAATAAAACATGGAAGCCGCACGCCATACTAAATTGCCTTTCAAAAACGGTCCTGAATTTTAGTTGACAAGTGTCACCCTCTGTTCAATGCATCACGGCTAGGGCCTGCAGTACCGGGGCCGGTACTGAGATTTTCATTTCCCGGTACCGAGCGGTACCAGTACCGGGACTCCCGGTTCAGTCCGGTTCTTGAATCGGCGTATGACTTAATGACTTTATTACTAAATTGGCTGTTGAACAAATAAATATAAATAAACCGTAATGCAGCGCTTATAGTATTAAATGTGACGTTTCCAAGTTAAAGGTCGCGTACCATATGAACGAAATTTACTCGTATTTTAATACGAATTAGAGCGTCCTTGTGCTTAAGTGACAATGTTGTACCTTTATGAAAATGTCACAAAACTCACAAACTATATATCGTCCATTAAAGACAAAAGCTACAAAAACCATGAAAAAATATTTTATTGCAAAAACAACATTGTAAACACTAATATTTTACGTGGCACTAAGACACCTGTCGATTTGTCGTTAGAAAGTATCAAAATTATGCAGGTACCCTTTTTGCACTATCACGCTTTCGTTACTAACGTCAGTGCTAAACCACCATTTTGTCAGTTGCGACTCGACCGTTGACCAAAACGCATGATATTTTTGAGAAAAAGTGCCATAAAGCCAAAAAAGAAGTGATTATGTTAAGAATGTTATACTTAAGGAAAACTGCCATATTTGTATATGTGGCAGTTTTGAATAAAATAAATATGTAAATATTGTGTTCCTTTATATAAAAAGGAGTCGCAATACAAAATGTGGCGGTTTAGATCTTAAAACGGTATCCTCTTAAATTTTATTTTTCCTAAAACAAAACTGCCGTATTTGGATTTGCAAACTTTTTGAATTAAAAATATATTCGAGTCCATCAATCACAGGTGTCATATTTGTACATGTGGCTGTTTAGATTCTGAAATGTACCTACACTGCAATTGTACGTTTCAAAAAACAAAACGATCGTATTTGCATTTAGAATAATATTTAAATCCATAAAATGTGCCAGATATATATTCTGAAATCTCCTAATTTCTTGCAAAACATGTTTGTTTTGCTGATCTGCTGATCTGAACAAGAAATAATATTGCCCCTAGATATAAATAAACAATCAAATTTGATATTATTCATATTAGTATACATCACTGAACATAAAAATGTCATAATTCAAAGATTTTTTGAACATCAAAATGTCATAATAAAAGTTTTTTTTGTGGACAGGCATACAGAGGTTTGAAGACCATACATCTGTCATCAATGTCATCATCATAAATGTCATAATTTAAAGATAGCTTTTTTTGTGGATAGGACTAACGGAGGTGTAATATACTTATAGATTTTATGTATTAATTATATTATGTGTAAATATTTTGCTTTAAATATAAAAAATGTATACAAACACAAAAGCACTCGTGTGTTTTACATGATCACAGCTACATAAGAGTTAAAAACATAATCTCTATATTTGTTAATAGGTACACAAGACAGCTCTGAAAAAACACGCATCTTGATTATTTAACATAGAACCGGGAAAGAACCGGGACATTATCTTCAGTACCGGTTCTCTCGGTACCGGGAGTACCGGGAGATTCCCGATACTGAGAGAACCGGGAGCAGGCCCTAATCACGGCAATGAATTAGAATGTCAACCTATAAAAACTTAAACCACCATTTATAAATAGTTGTGATTGGGTAACCGTTATAATGGCGGGACCACATCCTGAATTCGATCGATTCATATTGCATTATTTAGTACTGAATTTGTACTATTTGGTACCTGTTGTAAAAAAAATTGTACCTCTTCTATTTCAAAGTTATATTCAATCAGTCTGGTCCCGCCATTATAACGTTATAATGGCGGAACCAGATCCTGAATTCTGTCCATATTCTGTCGATTCATATTGCATTATTTAGTACCGAATTTGTACTATTTGGTACCTCTTGTACAAAAATTAGTACCTCTTCCATTTCAAAATTATACTTCAAACAGTCTGGTCCCGCCATTATAACGTTATAATGGCGGAACCAGGTCCTGAATTCGATCGATTCATATTGCATTATTTAGTACTGAATTTGTACTATTTGGTACCTGTTGTAAAAAAATTGTACCTCCTCCATTTCAAAATTATACTTTAAATAGTCTGGTCCCGCCATTATAACGTTATAATGGCGGAACCAGGTCCTGAATTCTGTCCATATTCTGTCGATTCATATTGCATTATTTAGTACCAAATTTGTACTATTTGGTACCTCTTGTAAAAAAATTAGTAGCTCTTCCATTTCCAAATTATATTTGAAATAGTCTGGTTCCGCCAGACCATTTGAACCTGACTTTTTTTTTAAAGTCAGGTTACCAAATAGTACAAATTTAGTACTAAATAATGCAATATGAATCGATCGAATTCAGGATGTGGTCCCGCCATTATAACGGTTACGTGATTGGTCCATCAAAGTTTTGATTGGCGAATCAAAACAAAGATGTTGCGTCGAAATATGCGCGGTGTCACGAAAAGCGCTATGTCCTGCCCATCTTGGCACAATTGAACAATTGGTTTTGGGGGCATTTTTGAGCTGGCGTTAGGCGTCCATGTTTTATATGGTCGCAGGTACGGATAGACAGCGAAAAGCGTCTTTGCGTGGTGAAGTGCCGACAACAACGGTGAAACCGATGACGTTATCAATGATCGTGCGATGCTCATACTCATACTTATTTTTTTTTTTTTTTTTCCACGTCGGTGGCAAACAAGCATACGGCCCGCCTGATGGAAAGCAGTCACCGTAGCCTATGGGCGCCTGCAACCTCAGGGTGTCACATGCGCGTTGCCGACCCAATAAAAATAACGTTGGCACAACAAAGTGGCTCCACTCCACCTGATCGTAAGTGAAAAGTAGAACCCAAATCGCGGCGGCAACGAACAGGAGATAATCAGTAACCTGTTAGTTGCCACCGCCTTGCTGGCCCGCTAGATGCTGGTACTTCATGAATAATAGGTCAATAGTTACGCAGGATACGACCAGGATAAGTAGTTTTACGAGCCATTGCCCTTGCCCGTGAATTACGACATCCTAATGTAATAAATATTATGTCGCGCTAACTCGACTAACTGGTACTGGGAATTTGGCATTAGTCATATATACGGCTTATGTATTGTATGAATTTTTAATAGGCTTTCTTATCAAGAAGTGCGTAATTTGCTTGTTCACTCCGCTTCTTCTTTTATAGTTGGCCAAGATTTTAGAAGAATTAATATAATTACATTGCTCAATGGGGAAAGATTTCCCATCTTATTTTGAAATGTCTCAAATAAAAAGAGCCTTCTTTCTTCTTGGTCGTTCCCTCACTGCTAAGGATCGTGACTCCTTATGATCTTGTTCACTAGTTGTCGCCATCGGTCGCGTTCAGTCGCCTGGTGTAGTGCAGTGCTTACAGTCATATTCAGTTGTTTGGATTTCTAGTCTGACCATCGAATGGGACTGCCGATGTCCCATTCGATGGTCAAAAAGAGCCTAAACCGTAAATTTTGACGTGACTCATGTTTGATTAGGCTTAAAATAGGTACAGACGTAGTGCGCAATCCATTTCAGTTTACTTCAGTGCAATAGATAGGGAACTGGGGGTTACAATCGGACCGATAAATCCTGCCGGGTGTTTCGCCGGAAAATTAAAGTTTTCGGGACCGAGGCGTTGGGTTATAACTGTTAAAAGCGGAGGTTTTATGATTTAATTTTGATATTGTGTAATGACGATTCGAAAATTAAACTTTTTTGCATATAAAATGCATACAAATGGCAAACTTAATTGCCATTAGAGGTTTCTAGGTTAATATATTAAATAAATAAATAAATAAAATAAAATTCGTTTATTTCAGACCCGTATGATCCATACAAATTTGTTAATAAAACGAAAACTTACACCCTATATTAGTATTTACATTAAATTAAATTACACACTTAAAAACTCACAAAGCAATAAGGGAGCAACCACCTCAATAGGAGCCTATTTTGCTCTTCCAATCGCCACCTCGACCCAGTATTTGGTGAGACGGCAATCAAGGCGTTCTGACAAGGTCCTAGTGTAACGCTTGAAAAGTCCTAGCCTATCCCTACCTAATCTCACAGCCCTCTACCCCATGTAAATCAACCCCCATAAGCTAGAAAACCCTCAGTATTAATACACACCCTCAAGGAACCCTAAAAGTTTACCTAATAAAGCTATGGTTCTATGGTATTCTGTCTTGACTATAAATATTTTGGCCAGAAGAAGAGATGTGATCGTCTTAGTAGCGGCAGGACCCCGTAGCTGTACGTAATGACCTAGATTCTTGAACAAAGAGTGAGAGTTATAGACCTAAAATCCCTAACTAGGATAATGTAAATACCTAACAAATGATAAAATACTCAGAACACTAGTATAACAGGAGAGAAATGATAAAAGTACTTTAAACACAATAAGATTTATTATTATTAAAATCACGGTAATATTATTACACACACATCGTAGTAACTGTAAAACAAACACAAATATATGGCAAATATAAGTAGGTATTATAGGCCAATATCCTAAACTGAGTAATTATTATTACCTAAAACTAAATGAAACAAAAATAATAAAGTTTAATTAAGTAACGGACTTTTGTATCGTTACACTAGATAACGACGGTACTCGTATCGTAACATATTCCTAACCGCATCATGGCATCGTAACATATTCCAATCGCACATCTTCTGGGGTTTGTCAAAATGTATCAAAATGTTTAGAACTTTTTATTTATTGCGTGATTGCAATCGTTCCAGGTCGACAAGACATTTCGGGCCGCTAGTATTCTACCTGACCTGGCACCAGAGCATAGACAATCTTATGTTGGAGCTGCTGCAGTCTGGCGCGGTGCGAGAGGCCGTACTATTGGTCGCTACTAGACAGGCCATAGTTGGAGACGTGACCAATGGGGAGCTGGCATTGAAACTCGTTCAACAGGTTGGTACAAGTCTAGGCACTGGCCGCTATTTTGCAGACACCAGAGCTTCAGAGTTGCTGCAATGAAAGAGGGGTGCGAGAGACCGTACTGTTTGGTCGTCTCAAGACAGGCCATACTTGAGGATGTGGCCAATGGGGAACTGGCACAGAAACTCGTTCAACAGGTTGGTACAAGTCTAGGCACTGGCCGCTGTTTTGCAGACACCAGAGCTTCAGAGTTGCTGCAATGAAAGAGGGGTGCGAGAGGCCGTACTGTTTGGTCGCCTCAAGACAGGCCATACTTGGGGACGTAGCTAATAGGGACTTAGTACAGAAACTCGTTCAACAGGTTGGTACAAGTCTAGACACTGGCCGCTGTTTTGCAGACACCAGAGCTTCAGAGTTGCTGCAATGAAAGAGGGGTGCGAGAGGCCGTACTGCTGTTCGCTACTAGACAGGCTATACTTGGGGACGTAACCAATGGGGAGCTGGCATTGAAACTCGTTCAACAGGTTAGTACAAGTCTAGGCACTGGCCGCTGTTTTGCAGACACCAGAGCTTCAGAGTTGCTGCAATGAAACAGGGGTGCGAGAGGCAGTACTGTTTGGTCGCCTCAAGACAGGCTATACTTGGGAACCTGGCACAGAAACTCATTCAACAGGTAAGTACAAGTCTAGGCACTGGCTATTTTCCAGACACCAGAGCATAAACAGTCACAGTACAGCACAGACAGACAGTCAAATAGTTACTCCAATCAGGAGTGGTACGAGAGGCCGTACTGTTTGGTCGCCTCAAGACAGGCCATACATGGGCACGTAGCTAATAGGGACTTAGTACAGAAACTCGTTCAACAGGTTAGTACAAGTCTAGGCACTGGCCGCTGTTTTGCAGACACCAGAGCTTCAGAGTTGCTGCAATGAAAGAGGGGTGCGAGAGGCCGTACTGCTGGTCGCTACTAGACAGTCTATACTTGGGGATGTGACCAATGGGGAGATGGCACAGAAACTCGTTCAACAGGTTAGTACAAGTCTAGACACTGGCCGCTGTTTTGCAGACACCAGAGCTTCAGAGTTGCAGCAATTATCACCGACACCAAGGATGATATCGAAAAACTGAAACGGACTTTCAAGACCACTTCCCCGGACCTCACCGTCGATGAACCCTTTAAGCGCAGGCCCAGAGTTGTTATAGTGGGCGTACCGGCAGCTCTACGAGAACAAGATGTTTATAATTGCTTGTATGACCAAAATCTTGCCGACAAGCTCACAGACTTAACTAGGGACAACATCTTAACTAGTATTAAACTAAGCCATAAGTCTGGTAAGAAAGATGCGGATACCTGTAACTATGTCATAGAAGTACCAGCCCTAATCCGCAAAGCTCTCATTACTCAGGGCCGAGTTTTCATTAATTGGTCATCTTGTCCTGTGAAAGACTTCACTATTGTCACTAGATGCTTCAAATGTCAGCAATACGGCCACGCCGCCAAGACTTGTAAGCAACCAGAACAAACATGTGCACATTGTTGTAGTATAGGACATTCGGACAAGGCGTGCCCTCTCAAAGGAGAACGTCCCAGCTGCGCAACATGTAAGCTCTATAAGAAGCCCAACGACCACAAGACAGGAGATCCAGAGTGTCCAGCAAGGAAAATGGCCGAGCGTCGATACATTTTCTCAATCGACTATGAGGGGGCCTAAATTTTTAGCTAAGATCATATTATTTAGACTATTATTATCTAGAAAAATGCACTAAATTTCTAACATAACATAATCAATAACCCACTAACCTAAACACCTGTCGCTATGTAAGCAAATAATTACGTGCTATTATTCGATCTACTTTACTTTGCCTGTGCGCATTGTCGTTGACGTTGCAATATTTGTAATGTCGAATCTAAAATAAACTGCATAATATGTAAATTGAATATAAATATTTTGTAGGTATCACCTGTTGCAAGTGATAATCGAATTTAATATTTGTCTTTTCTGTGTATGATTTTATTTTGTTAATTTGCTCTTATAATTAGTTTATAATATCTTTGCCTGAGATACAGGATCTTCCTAGTTCAGGCGCGGCACAACTATAATTCCTATTATATAATAATGTTAGCACTTTGTCATACTAGCTATAAGGAAATTAATCAATAAATTTTATTATTATTATTATCTCTTCATTTAACTTTTCTCTCAGTTTAGGGTTTTTATAAAATGAATACAAAATTAAAATACAATACAACATACAAAAAACAATACAAAATATAAACACTTTATAAAAAACCTAAACTAGGGTGCCGCCGGCAACGGGGCGGGCCCAAGCTGCCGGTGGTTAAGGTCGCAGAGAGAGGAACCGACGGACTATTATTATTATTATCGGGAAGTTTGATTTTACTCAGCACTAGGCTGGATATTAACTACATTTACGGGTTATTCACCAAGTAAATGCAGTGAATGTAATAGGATAGGATGTCATAATTATTTAAGTAGATTGAGGTGAGTTATTTTCCGGGTCTAGCTGCATGAACTTTCTCACAATACGGCAAGTATTTAATATAGCTGCTTTTTGTAAAGTTGTATAAATATATGCTTTCAAGCCTAATAGTTTCAAGCTATGGTGTAAATGTTTTGGGATGACGCCTGTTGTAGATAAGACAATTGGGACAACGTACACTTTCTCTTGTCTCCATATTCGGGCTACTTCATCCTTTAGATCTGCGTATTTCGATATTTTTTCAGTGATGGTCTTTTGTAAATTGTGGGTATTCGGAACTGAGATGTCTATGAGATAAGTGGTCTTATTCAGTTTGTCGATCAGCGTGATATCTGGCCTATTATAATGAATTGTGCGATCTGTCAGTATGGCGCGGTCGAAGTAAAGTTTGTGTGTTGGGTTCTCTAATACTGTTTGTGGTATGTATTTATAATACGGGGTGTGTACGTTTTGAATGAGATTATGTTTATGTGCCAGATTTTGATGGATGATATTTGCAATTTGATTATGTCTATTATTATTATTATTGTTCGTCTTTACCATATCTCGGGACCATGGGGTCCCGGACCTTTGGGAGGCATACGTGGGGCCGAAGCCAACAGCGCAGAGGCCTTTTAAGACAAATAATCTAAAAGCAAGGGATACACGTGGCGGATACCATTCCCGAGTGCACAATATGATACGTCCGGAGATGGTCTCCGCCAGGTGCAAAGACTATTGCAGTGCAGCACTGTGACTGCGATGGGAACTTATTATTATTAATGAAAGAGGGGTGCGAGAGGCCGTACTGTTTGGTCGCCTCAAGACAGGCCATACTTGGGGTAGCTAATGGGGACTTGGTACAGAAACTCGTTCAACAGGTTAGTTCAAGTCTAGGCACCGGTCGCTATTTTCCAGAGCTTCAGACTCTTCAGAGTTGCTGCAAAGGGTGTGATAGGCCGACGTACTGTTGGTCGCTACTAGACAGGCTATACTTGGGGACGTAACCAATGGGGAGCTGGCATTGAAACTCGTTCAACAGGTTGGTACAAGTCTAGACACTGGCCGCTGTTTTGCAGACACCAGAGCTTCAGAGTTGCTGCAATTAAAGAGGGGTGCGTGAGGCCGTACTGTTAGTCGCTACTAGGCAGGCTATACTTGGGGACGTGAGCAATGGGGAGCTGGCACAGAAACTTGTTCAACAGGTTAGTTCAAGTCTAGGCACTGGCCGCTGTTTTGCAGACACCAGAGCTTCAGAGTTGCTGCAATGAAAGAGGGGTGCGAGAGTCCGTACTGCTGGTCGCTACAAGACAGGCTATAGTTGGGGATGTGACCAATGGGGAACTGGCACAGAAACTCGTTCAACAGGTTAGTACAAGTCTAGACACTGGCGGCTATTTTGCAGACACCAGAGCTTCAGAGTTGCTGCAATGAAAGAGGGGTGCGAGAGGCCGTTCTGTTTGGTCCCCTCAATCAACACAGGCCATACTTGGAGACCTGGCACAGAAACTCATTCAACAGGTAAGTACAAGTCTAGGCACTGGCTATTTTCCAGACACCAGAGCATAAACAGTCACAGTACAGCACAGACAGTCAAATAGTTACTCCAATCAGGAGTGGTACGAGAGGCCGTACTGTTTGGTCGCCTCAAGACAGGCCATAATTGGGGACGTAGCAAATGAGGACTTAGTACAGAAACTCGTTCAACAGGTTGGTACAAGTCTAGGCACTGGCCGCTGTTTTGCAGACACCAGAGCTTCAGAGTTGCTGCAATGAAAGAGGGGTGCGAGAGGCAGTACTGCTGGTCGCTACTAGACAGGCTATACTTGGGGATGTGACCAATGGGGAGCTGGCATTGAAACTCGTTCAACAGGTTGGTACAAGTCTAGGCACTGGCGGCTATTTTGCAGACACCAGAGCTTCAGAGTTGCTGCAATGAAAGAGGGGTGCGAGAGGCCGTACTGCTGGTCGCTACTAGACAGGCTATACTTGGGGACGTGACCAATGGGGAGCTGGCATTGAAACTTGTTCAACAGGTTGGTACAAGTCTAGGCAATGGCCGCTATTTTGCAGACGGAGATTGTAGATTCAACATACGATGACAACAACGTGTAATGCGCAAAGTGTACTTTGTTGCCGTCGATATTTTTAATACAAGTTTTGTTTACATTGATCGCAACTTCTACTGACAGCCACTTAGAACCTACACATATTGCCTTCTTCTTCTTCATCAAGTGCCCTGCCCAGTCAGGGCGTCGGCGGTCAACATGGCATTCAATTTTCTCCTGGTCTTCGCCGCTCGTATGAGGGTGGCTGCATCCTTCACATCTGTCCATATTGCCTAGACAGTTCTAAATTGATGAACCCAACCATTTAATGCTCCACCACTTTACTTACAGATCCTGCCAACACCAGTACAACTAACAAAACAGGATCGCCTCACCGAAGAAGACATTCAGCTAGACAACAGCTGCATAGACTGCGTACAGAAATACATCACCACCAACTCTTCAATGAAGAGCCAACAAGAGCTGGCTCTCCAGGGCTTCAGAGAATATTATCAGCAGCTGATCGATTTGACTCGAGGCATTAGAATCGCACATGGCAATGCCTGAATGTAGTTTTGTTACAATTTATAAATATATATAGTTAAGGAATAGTTACTATGGTTTTATTTTTTGAGTAGTGTAGAGAGATGTCCAACTCGGTGTATACCAATCAGTAGAATAAGAAAAAATGTAAACAAATATGGCTGACTTGCATTTGACGTCTTTGAAACACTTTCGCAGATATATTTTTACGTTAATATAATTTTATATAAAGTCATTTTTTCTGTCCCTATGTCCCTTTGTACGCTTAAATCTTTCAAACTACGCAACGGATTTTGATGACATTTTTTTTAATAGGTCTCTACTAATTCAAGAGGAAGGTTTTTAAGTAGGTGTAGTACCCGTGCGCAGTCGGGGCGGGTCGCTAGTTTTAACTAAAAATGTATGTGAACTCAAGGCTCATTTTAAGTTCCTAATAAAAGCAAGATTGTGTTCTATAAGTGCGAGGTTATGGAATAATGCAAGTTTTTAGGTTTATTTAGTTTTTTATTAAATTTCTAATGACGATTGGTATAGTCATACATGACTAAAGTGTATTAGTAATACGTTCTTCAAATTATTATTGATTGATGAATTATAAACTCATACATAAGTCATAATGTAAAAATAGCAGCACTCTTAACTGTACATCTGTGGACCTTAATACAATAGGCATAAGGTCTACTAATGTTTCTATAGCTAACCGTGTAGATGATGGTACTAACTCCTTTATTCATTATGTTCATATCATAGTCATATCATAAGCGACTCCTAACCTAACGTAGCAAGCTGATAAGTATCGTGAGTCCCCTTTCCATCTTAAACAAATATCGATAAGACGTATAAGGACAAACGATACTTGTCAGCTTGCTTGGTTAGGAGACGTTAATGAATAAGGCGATATGTTTTGAATTGATTTTCTTTTTTTTCTATTGCAGTTCGATTTAATAAAATAATATTCATAACAAAAAAAATAAAGCTATAATCAATCTGTTTTACGGTACCAGTCACCAGCAAAAGTATCTTGCGCTATGAACGTCGCAACAATTAGTACACCAAACGAAGGAAACTCAGAGGAAAAAACTCGTGTATAAGCGAATTTTGGCATAATTGTAGGGAATGGTGTTTTAAACCACATACTAAAAGTACTGGTGGTTAGGGGTGGAGCTAACGGGGGGAGAGGGGTGTAAAGGTCCTTATTTTTAATTTTTCGTAAATAACTCGTAAACCGTGGCTTACAGCAAAAAACGTTCTAGTACATAAATAATCTACATAAAATTCTCTACAAAAAAGAAGGAAACATGTTTCCTCTGGGATCAATGTGTCATGAGATAAGAAAGCAAGAAGATGGACACTAAAGAAATAAACACATTTCTTTAAGTAGGTATGGCACATACAAAATGCTCGCGAGCATTCCAAAAGATTTTAATGCTCAATTCCTGACCATATTTAGAGTCTTTAATGTTCTATAAAATTTCCTGGATTCGGCTTGGTTTCAGAGATACTCAACCTTTTTTTCGAAATAAGTTTTTCGACGTAACTCGTCATAAAACTTCTTTTTGATTACAATGCTACCACAATGTGTTTTAATATTACCACACCTTTTGCCTGGCAATCAAAAAATGGGAATAAACTTGACAAAATAACCTGTCCCTAAAAAAAATATTAAAATAAATAATTTTAACAAATTGTTGTTATGATAAAAAGTACTGAAAATGTCAAAAGTATTCAAAAACTCTAAAACAAAACAGAAAAAAAAAATTTTTTTTGGTGGTATTTGACATTAGGTCTCATAATAATTTTTGTTTATTTTGATATCTAGAATGCATACCTAAAATCTTTTTGAATGCACGCGCCCCTGGCGTGCCCTGTATGCTTATTTGTGAAAATAAAATTCCTAATTATCTTCTAAACCTAAAATATTCTCATAAACATCGTCAAAAGATTTTAACTATGCATTGTAGACATCATAACAAACAAAAATTATTATAAGACCTAATCTCAAATACCACAAAAAAAAAATTTTTTTTCTCTTTTTTTAGACTTTTTGCATACTTTTTAACATTTCCAGTACAACAATTTGTTAAAATTATTTATTTTAATATTTTTTTTAGAGACAGGTTATTTCGTCAAGTTAATCCCAATTTTTGATTCCCAGGCAAAAGGTGTGGTAATATTAAAACCCATTGTGGTAGCATTGTAATCAAAAAGAAGTTTTATGACGAGTTACCTACGTCGAAAAACTTATTTCAAAAAAAAGGTTGATTATCTCTGAAACCAAACCGAATCCAGGAAATTTTATAGAACATTAAAGACTCTAAATATGGTCAGGAATTGAGCATTAAAATATTTTGGAATGCTCGCGAGCATTCTGTATGTGCCATACCTACTTAAAGAAATGTGTTTATTTCTTTAGTGTCCATCTTCTTGCTTTCTTATCTCATGACACATTGATCCCACAGGAAACATGCATATACCTTTTTGTAGAGAATTTTATGTAGATTACTTAATTACTTATGTACTAGAACGTTTTTTGCTGTAAGCCACGGTTTACGAGTTATTTACGAAAAATTAAAAATAAGGACCTCTACACCCCTCTCCCCCCGTTAGCTCCACCCCTAACCACCAGTACTTTTAGTATGTGGTTTAAAACACCATTCCCTACAACTACGCCAAAATTCGCTTATACACGAGTTATTTCCCCCGATAGGCAACTTTTGGTCTTCCTTAGGTGGGCTAAATATGTGACACACTCTTATGTCAGTAACAATAAGATTGTGTCAGATATTTTTGCGGTCTTCATAGCGCTTCATAGTATTACCACTATTACCAGTGACTGTACCTCGAGTACAACTTATTATTGTCTGAAAAGTTGGTTTTTCGTTGTCATGTACGTAATTTACATAAGGTAGTAGATAGATAGATACTAACACAGAGATCGTAGGTATATGTAAAGTAAAATGAGAATATTATAATTTAATCACAGATAAGGTTCAAAATACAACGAGGAAATATTGTATTACGGTACACAAAACAGAAAATATATGTATAAAAGTCGTTAGAAACAAGGCTCGGATACCGGTTTTTACTCCATACAAAAGAACGGTTCGAATTTCGTTCTTTTTTGTTCTTCGGTATATCAATTCTTTGTTAATGGAGTAATTTAAAAATACGACGTTGGTAATTTCATAACATTTTGAGTACTACATAAAGAATTGGTATAAAACATTTTAAATATTGGGCTATTTCGAGGTTCTCGAAAAAGACCGGTTACGAGCCCTGGTTAGAAATCAAAAAAATTACGCTCAGTTTGTGGCTTATAGTAATATTCCCTTTGAAACCTTAGCGCTCCAGGGTCTAGGGATTCAGTTCTGCCAGAAAACCTCCTCCGATGCCAATTTTCATTTTGCTCGTACTCCCATTTACCTCCATTATAAATAAAAGTCCAACCAGAGCCCATCCCACCCCAAAATTTTGAAGTAATGACTATAGCTACAGGTCTGCCATTTTTGTCGAAATAGACTTGCCCTGCATAATCTTCGTAATGATTTGCTGTGGTAAAATCAGTGGCGAGTTTCACCCAATTATCTTTCGTGTTTTTGGTATCCGTAGCCACTATACCGATTGCAAATGACTGATCATTGAAAACGTAACCCCATGGGTCATACCACCATCCTTTACCAATCATAGAAATACCATCTCTGTGAACGAATTCCCACTCCATTGAATTATAATATTCCTTCCAGGAACCATGATTTTTATTGTAAAATTTATAATAATCTGTACTCTTCTGAATTCTCTCGAGCGCCTTTGTAATGGTAATTAAGTTTTTATTTTCAAATATCTTCTGTATCATTTGATATATTTCTATCGGTTTCACACATAAAGGGTCGTCATCTGCTCGACTTACTGCGATATCGGCTACATCCCGTGCTTGACGTGCGTTATTAGAATATGGTTTGATAAAATAATACCACTTATTCCCTACTTTAACAGTATTCCATTGATTACGGTCGTAAGGATACGGCCTAGTGCGCTCTTGTGTCGCTTCACATAGTAGTTCTATGACTTCGTTGAACTCATTCCGATGGCCTGTGGTGATGTACGATGTCATCAGACGTCTTATTCTATCCAGGCGGTCATAACTTGTGTTCCCTATTATGTGTACGGCATTGTGTTCAATTTGTTCTCCAGGATCATCCGTTCTTGACCTTGAATCTGGACCAATAAAAATATTTGCTGGCATCCAATAAATTAATGTATGCACCAAATTTATATTATTATGTAAAACGTCCAGACTGGTATTTACACCATTAACATAATTTTCGTGCAATTGTACCAGTTGACGCAAGCGTTCTCTGATGTCTTCGCTAATTTCATCATTACCGGTGTACAGACTTAAGGAATCGTTAGCCAGAGTGGCAACTAGGTTCAAAATACCACCCAGTTCGACATTGTGTTCTCCATTCCTTCTTGCAGCTGCGGTAAAGAATCTTCTATATAGATTTGCGGGGTTGATGTGATGTCTTGCTAGTTGAGCGTGAGTTGCTATTCCAGTTGGCACCTCCTCCAATCGAATGGGTAGCGGTCGCGGCGTACCGGCCAGTCTCATACACTCGGCTTCTATGGGGCCGCCATCGAGTCCCCCATCGCCCCATCCAGCGTAAACACTACCAATGATAAAAACGAAGGGCAGTATCGCACATATTTTTCGCAACTCTAACATTTTTGTTTTTTTTACGTACACTGGGTATACATATCACTTCACGATTGAATTCGTTTTATCTTATTATTCGGACTGATCGCCAAATTGAAGAGCTCCTCCTTTTATAATGCGTACTTATGCGTCAGCGTACAGTTAACCAATTGGAACCCTAGGCGCCTCAGGAACCATGTCACAGTGACGCTACAAATCAAATTGTTGTAAGAGATTCTTTACTAATAGTTGCCCTTATACCTAGGGGTACGGCAATGCCACAGTTTAATAACTAGGTATAATAAGGCAATAAGCAGGGCCTCCGCCAACTCAAGCAAAAAAGCGGCACTGCCGTACCTTTTGCTTTTCTCAAAGGAGTTCAGGCCATTTTATGTTTTACCGTGAATCCACTGTAGGTACCGCTGTACGTAAGTAACTACTAATATTTTATTCATCGTCATCATCATCATCATTATCATCAGCCTATGATAGTCCACTGCTCTCCTATTAACTATGCGTATAGACTCAGACGCATTAGGAGGTAAATGCCCATAATCGCCACGCTGGGCAAGCGGATTGGCGATCGCAATAATGTGTCCACTATGATGACGCTGCTGCCCATCATCAATCATTTATCAAATAATGGTCAGTGACACTTCAATCCCTTAGTCGACTTTTACGACACCCGCAGGAGGAGTTGGGGTGGTGACAAATGTATTCTTACTGCCGTCACCACACGGCCAAATATTTTATTATATAAATTAATTAGGCAGATTCTTGTACGTGTGCCGCTCGTCATATAGGACTTGAACCGAACGATACAGTAATAAACTATCCACTCACAATGTAGGTAATACAACCCAAGGGCTGTGAATTCGTAAACGCACCAGATATTAGTATAGAGTTTCTAGACATTTTTACATCTCGTAACTTTTAATGTTCCGTACAAAAAAGTTACAAACAGTAGATATCTAACCCTTAAGATATTCCTTATATCGTCGTTGAGGTTGCCAATACCCACATGTGTTTTATAAATAAAAAAAACTGTCAATTGAATTGATTTTTCAGTTCCTGAAATTGTAGGTACCTACACATAACGGAATTGGCAATCTCAACAACGATATCATGAATAGGACTAGTTGACCGGTTTTCCCTTACAGACATTAAGTGCCCTAAATCGACCAATGATCGTATGTATTTTTTCTGACTCATGTCCTTGGTCGTGGTCGTGAATAAGTCCTATGGCCTACTTGATTGTAATGATCTCGATATGTCCTGCTATTTAACCGCGATGTCTAGTGGGAATTTGGCTTTGGAAATTTGCGACGATTATTATTGAATTTAGTTTCCAGTATCCTTATTTGGTACCTACCATTACTTATTATTACTATGAATCGTCGTTTGTAGAGGGACTCTTGCAGTAATGATCCTTGGTCAAGCAAGATAATATATCTAATATTATTACGTACTATTTGTTTATCGCGGCCGGTATGCGCAAATTCCGCTTAACGACCGTGATGCATACAAAGTTTTTTTAACGGTTAATAAAATCGAAAATTTTAAATTTTTTATCGCAAAAAACTGTGATTTCAAGGGTGACCCAGGAGAATGAAACCATAGCAACGAGTGACATTGAAAAGTGATTGACCCAAATACGTACAATATTTAATTTTTCAAAAACTACCCAAATCAAAATATCTACTTTAGTGATGCTTGAAATACACAGGGTGTTTCCGTGGTCGTCATCCCAACTGTGAAAGATGGGTGTTTCTGAACAATTTTTCCCATGGGACCTATATGAACAGACGTACTTTTTTTACGA
>JALPQI010015881.1:0-22894 GCA_025490895.1 Thaumatotibia leucotreta | reverse complement strand
AGAACTCTCTTTGAAACCACCCCGTTTGAAGTATTTTCTATAAAAAAATACACCTAGACCATTGTCATATAACCGCGAGTATAAACCTGAGTTTTCCAGATCCAAAATCATAAGTTCCCCCACTATAACATGACAGCCCGCAAAAGAAACCATTTTTCAGTTATTCCATTTACTTTGGGTATAATCCAGCCATTCCAGCAATGCATATAAATAAGAGTGGGCCGTAAATAAAGGCCTATTGGATCCAAATCCAATATAGGCCTTCGGAGCACGATATATGGGCAATGAGGTGGTGAGAGATTTAAGATGGAGAGCACAAGTGTTTTAAATACCTCAAAAATCGAACAGTTACATTATTTTAGTATTTTTTGGGTGGTAGTTTTAGGAAATCATGGTAAATTCTTGAGAAATTTAAATCAATAAATGGCAAAGGGGTCAAAATTCTTTACGTCGTCTTATTTTGTGTCCCTAAAAACGTGATTTTTGTATGAGATGATGTTTTGTTTCTTATTTTTGATGTATGGATTAAAATTTAGCCTGAAAAAGAAATACAAGTGCAGTTTTTTTATATACTGAGTCGAAACTGCAACTAAAAGCGTGACAGAGTGGTATGAAACAAGACAACGAAAAGAATTTTGGCCCAAAGTTATAAAATAAAGGTTAAGACAATGATTTCTTTGAAAAAAAAAAATATATTGGACCTAAATAACCTTCCCTTTGTAACGCAAATAAATAAATAACCTGTATACTTATGATGGCTTAACGCTTCCAAAGTGTACCTGTTTGTTTGCTAAAGACTAGTATTTTGTATCGCTCCGTATTTACTAACACTTACACTGTAGAGTGGAGACTCTTGTAAATACGTCTAGAGCCGAACTAAGATAGAACCGAAAGGTTATAACAACCATTTTAGTCTCTACAATTCTCGACATTTGGTATCTAAAAGTGGTAAGATACGACCAAACGTTTCGAGTGAACTGGCTTCTATATACGAGATGTTTAAAGAGTAAACCTTCTAAAATGTTGGGATTATTTTTGCTTGTAACTTGTGTTTTACGTTGACAATTTTTGGCGAAGTAATGTCAAGTGACAAGTAGGAATTGATTTTATAGACAAGCGAAAACTACGCGACTTTAATAAAACAAATTTCATTTATTTGTTATTTGCACGTATTATTATACAATATTGAACAATTATTATTTATTTATCTACAGAAGTGTCATTTTAAATCGGTTTCTTTTTTACAAAATCTTACTAAATATCACACAATGTTGTAACAGCTACCTGTCTCATCGTCATCATCATCAGCCCATGTTAGTCCACTGCTGGACGTAGGCCTCTCCTATTAACTATGCGTACGCATTAGGAGGTTAATGCCCATAATCGCCACGCTGGGCAAACGGGTTGGCGATCGCAGTAATGTGTGCACTATTATGACATTGATGACGCTGCTGCCCATCATGAATCTTCTAAGTATTAAAGAATGGTCAGTGACACTTCCATCCCTTAGTCGACTCTTACGACACCCGCGGGAAGAGTTGGGGTGATGACAAATGTATTCTTACTGCCGTCACCACACGGCTAACCTGTCTAAAACTTATTAAATATGTAAATAATAAGCGTGTATTAACAGGGAAACTATAAATGAGCACTTTCGCAATTTTAGCTTTTACAGACCTTTATTTTAAGATGCGGCCAAACCGTGACGATATTATGCGGTAAAATTCTGACGTTTACACGTTGTAATTTATATCATTTTCGTTTATATATTTTCGCATACCTACATACTTATGCTTATTATGTGGAAACTGATATTTGCTGTTACCTCCATAAAGTCACGTGGGGTGTACATTGTGGATAACAGTACGCAATTCCCATACACTTCGGTTCAAAATTGTGATTGCGTACAATTTACCCATTGCGTACGTTTACCCCACGTCTACAATCTACTCTACCATGCTAAGTGCTTGCGCAAGCTGTCAGCAGATTGCGCTTAATACAATTCAGGAGCTTAGCGAGTAGCATAGATGCTAAAATGGAAATACAAGAAGGTACTTAAAATGTTTTTTCATTGCTCATGCTCGGGAAGTGGGTTGTTGTTTATCTATGATACGGGTGGAAAACAATGCATCGCGGACCTTAGGTTGCAAAAAGATATGTTCCTATTAGTGCTAGCCTTGTAAAATTGTAAGCACCAAGCCGAACAAAGTGTCAACAATACTCTTATTTAGAAATGAATTCGAAGATATTAGTTCTTGGTATCTTGTTTTTGTTTTTTTGTAGCGATAATCGTGAGTTAAATATGTCAATTCATTAAATTATTTTAATTTTTCGGTTAAAATTTAAGTGTTTTGGTTTTACATAGCGGTGACCAAGAGGAACAAACCGATCAAGTTTTTTTTTATTTTAATACGCGTAGGTAAGCGACGGAATAATGTTATACTGCCACATATGAATTTATACTTAAAAATAAATTCTTACTAGTAACTATTACATTCAATTAATACTTTTATGTTTTTTTCTTTCCTCTCATTCGTAATGAAAAGTAGAGTGTTTAACTCGGGTGAAAGGCACCCATTTCCACCCTTGGTTAACAATCTACTATTTTACGACATACTGTAGAACTTAATCGATTGTATAGTATAACAATTATATATAAATGGAACATGTGTCAAAATACTAGGTGACTTGTAGGATAATATGATATAACTAGCAGTTACCCGCGGCTTCGCCCGCGTACTAACATCTATTCACTGCGTGTTAATGTTTTCCCGCGATTATCGCGCGTTTGCCTTAACCGATTTAAGTGTGGCGGATGGTGCTTTTACCCGTGGTTCGGCTGCGTTCTATAAATTTTTATCACGGTCGTATTAAACTTAATGCCTAAATTCAAGATGGCGAACTTTTCTTGCAATTTTGACTTAAAATTCCATATGAAGAACTTTATTATCTCCAGGACCAGGGGTTTAGGCTGTGCGTGGATCTTTGTCAGGGAGCTTCTTCTTTTATGTATATAGATAGATAGATTATCAAATTCCATCCCATAACAGGGTAAGCGGTGTTACACGTCCGCCTTGTTAGATTTTAAAATCGTTATTGTTTTCGTAAACAATGACTTGATAAACCGTGGAATCGATATCCATGTTGATTTTTACTGTTTGCCCTTTTTACAACATTCAAGGATTGATTTCTCAAAAACTTAAAACACGTCTTTACTCATTTATGTTTAGGGATACTCCTGTGAAATTTGGGATGAAATAGGTATTTTAATTGATCAAGTTTCGCCATACAAACCCTGGACCCCTATCGCACCCCCTAGGGAGTGGATTTTGACCTAACCATTTTTAGAGCTTCCCTACACCCTCAAAGAAACCTACGCACTATATTTGGAATCTCTAGAACCATAAATGAACATGATATATAAATAAATAATAAAATTATATTGATATTTTTCGAAATTTACCCCATAACACCATAACCGTGTACATAGTATTTCATGTCCGTCGCGTTAAATTTTAAAATCGTTATTGTTTTCGTGATCTACGACTCGATAAAGTATAAAAACGATACCCGTCTTGATTCTTTCACTTCGTCACCCTTTTTAACTTTTTCAGGGGTTGAATTTTCAAAAAACCTTAAACATTCCTTTACTCAATTACTTTAAAGAATACTCTTGCGAAGTTTCGGATCAAATAGTTCAACTAATCTTATTTCGCCATACAAACTTTGGACCCCCATTTCAACCCCTTAGAAGGTGAATTTTGTAAAATCCTTTCTTAATCATAATCATAATAATCATAATCATAATCATTTATTTGCATATAAAAAGGGTTTTACATAATAGGTGTTCTATAAATAAAATGTTCTGACCTTTTTAGCTGTTTTTAGACAGCATGCAAATGGGTCCTTATTCTTTTAACATTTAATTAGTGCATAAACTATCTTAAACTAATTTAAATAATTACTAAATAACAATCGATTCAATTGAATTATGAAAATAACAGAAAGTCAAGATTTTTCGCAAGTACACACATACAGTGCGCTATAATTAAATGATTAAATAATATTTAATGACATAGATATTACAAAATTAGAGCATTATACATTATTAGATAAAATAAATTCGTTAACCGAGTAAAATGTTTTTTCTAGTAACCATTTAAAAAGCGCTGTTTTAAATTTAATATATGGCAGGTCTTGTATATGCTGTGGTAGCTTATTGTATATGGTGACACCCATCACATAACAGTTTTTCTTAAAAGTAGCTGTTCTTTGCTGTTTAGGTACAACAAGTCTGTTTGCATTTCTAGTGTTTCTAGGAAACATCTCCTTGGCTGTCTTAAACAAGTTTATATTTAGTTTTACAAATTTAGCGATTTCAAACACATAAAGACAGGGTAGAGGGAGGATATTTAATGCAGAAAACAGAGGTTTACAAGACGTCAATGGGTACACTCCATATATGGCACGAATACATTTTTTTTGGCAGATGAAAGCTCTTTGAACATCAATCCCATTTCCCCACATAATCAACCCATAACGAAGCACTGATTCCACATAGCCGTAATAGGCCATCAATGCGGTTTTTTGATCTACTGTTGTGCGCAATCTATTTAAGACATAAACAAATCGATTAATTTTGCTGCACACATGTTCAATGTGTCCATTCCATTTCAAATCATTATTAACAATTAGGCCCAAAAATTTTATAACATTAGCATTTTCCAAGGTATGTCCATTATAATTAATATTTAATGTCAAGTTTAAATAATTAAAATTCATAAAATTTGTCTTGGATAAATTAACTTGCATATTATTATGTTCCATCCAGTCAATTACAGCAGCTATAGTGTTATTTACATCAATTTCATGGCTTAATACAGTTCCAACCTTATTATTTGTAGTAACAGTAATCGATATATCGTCGGCGAACAAAATACATTTATGGGCAGTCACTTGTGGTAAATCGTTAATGTAGGCCAAAAATAGTAATGGGCCCAAAACACTCCCTTGTGGAACTCCATAACGGTTAAATTTATAGTCAGACTGGTACACCTCTGTTTCATGTTTACAATTTAGGCACTTGATCTCTACACATTGTTGTCTGTTTTCTAGATAGGATTTAATCCATTGCAATGCTTGCCCTCTGATGCCGTAGTACTCAAGCTTTTTCAAAAGTAAATCATGTGCAACAAAGTCAAATGCCTTGGACATATCGAAGAAAAGGACTGTAGTAAGGCTGCGGTTGTCATAATTAGCAGTAATTTCATGTACTAAATTAAAGACCGCAAGTGCAGTAGATTTCGATTTTTGAAATCCATGTTGTTCCGGCGCAATAACATTAAACTTATGAAAGAATTCATTTAATCTTAAATACATTGCTTTCTCAAACACTTTAGAAATTATAGGAAGTATCGTAATGGGCCGGTAATTTTCAATATTCTGTTTTTCACCATTTTTATACATGGGGATGACAGTGGATATTTTTAATTTTGATGGGAATAATCCTGTCTCTAGGGAACAATTTATCAAATATGTTAAAATAGGAACTAGTACTAAAGAACATTTTTTAATAATGCATGTTGCTATACCGTCATAGCCCTCGGTGTTTGAATTTTTTAACGAGGTTATGATTTTGAGGATCTCTTTATCAGAAAAAGGCTTTAAAAATATGGAATTATTAATTATATTTTGATTAAGCGTGTTCGAGATTTTAAAATTCAATTTATTAGAGGTTTCAATAAAATAATTGATCTTAGTGCTCGTCTACACCATAAAAGGAACCTACGTGCCAAATTTGGAGTCTATAGGACCAGGGGTTTAGGCTGTGCGTGCATCTTTATAAGGGAGCTTCTTCTTTTATATATATAGATAAAAGATAAATAATAAAATTATATTGATATTTTTCGAATTTTACCCCATTACACCATAACCGTGTACATAGTATTTCACGTCCGCCGCGTTAAAATTAAAAATCGTTATTGTATTCGTGATCTACGTCCCGATAAACCATAGAAACGATACCCGTCTTGATTCTTTCACTTCGTCACCCTTTTTACCTTTTTCCGGGGGTTGAATTTTCAAAAAACCTTTAACATACCTTTACTCAATTACTTTAAAGAATATTACTTTTGCGAAATTTAGGATCAAATAGTTCAACTAATCTTATTTCGCCATACAAACTTTGGACCCCCATTTCAACCCCTTAGAAGGTGAATTTTGTAAAATCCTTTCTTAGTGCTCGTCTACACCATAAAAGGAACCTACGTGCCAAATTTGGAGTCTATAGGACCAGGGGTTTAGGCTGTGCGTGCATCTTTATAAGGGAGCTTCTTCTTTTATATATATAGATTATATTCATGTCATTTCATCAATTTGACACAGTGTTTTATTTCTTGCTTCAGTGTTTGCGGCGCGTACTCGAAATAATTATTATATGTCACGCGTAGTGACTAAATATACGTGTGTTTTTGGTGAGTTTACCCGTTTAATTATATTTTTTATAGTTATTATGTCTCACGGAAGTTTAAATTCAATCATTTATTTTAATTTCAGCTTCATTATTTTTATAATTTCATTGTTTTGCTTTGTATTTGTAATTTTTTTTGATAATTTATTGTTGTCATTACCACGACTATGTTTTTTACATTAAATAATATTTATTTTTTAACATATTGTGAAAACACAAATCAAATTATTTATTAACTAAATATTTTGATTTGTACTTTTAATTTTTCTCCAGTAGTCACACTACTTAATACTATATAAATTATAAATATTAGATGTCATATATATACCAAAGAAAAACGACCAAGATCACCTATGTCCGAGGTGGGGATCGAACCCACGTACTCAGCTTTCGCGGCTGATGCCTGTACCCCTCGGCAACTCGGTCTTAGCAACCACCGGTCAAATTTCTCGGGTATATGCAATCCCTTACAAGGCTAGGTGCCTTTGACCATTCTCTAAGGGCAAGCACTAACTACATGCCTGCACCTCCTATTTAGAATACTTTACAGTTTTCTAGAATAGCTAGAGAGAGATGGTGCTGCCATCTATTGAACATATTGTGAAAACACAAATCAAATTATTTATTAACTAAATATTTTGATTTGTACTTTTAATTTTTCTCCAGTAGTCACACTACTTAATACTATATAAATTATAAATATTAGATGTCATATACCAAAAAAAAAAAAAAAAAAAAAAAAAAAAAAAAAAAAAAAAAAAAAAAAAAAAAAAAAAAAAAAAAAGACCAAGATCACCTATGTCCGAGGTGGGGATCGAACCCACGTACTCAGCTTTCGCGGCTGATGCCTGTACCCCTCGGCAACTCGGTCTTAGCAACCACCGGTCAAATTTCTCGGGTATATGCAATCCCTTACAAGGCTAGGCGCCTTTGACCATTCTCTAAGGGCAAGCACTAACTACATGCCTGCACCTCCTATTTAGAATACTTTACAGTTTTCTAGAATAGCTAGAGAGAGATGGTGCTGCCATCTATTGAACATATTGTACAGGCATCAGGCATCAGCCGCGAAAGCTGAGTACGTGGGTTCGATCCCCACCTCGGACATAGGTGATCTTGGTCATTTTTCTTTGGTATATGACATCTAATATTTATAATTTCTTTTTTAATTAATTATAATAAGTGAATGTAAAATAAAGCTGATGTATGCTGTAACGGATTGTATTCTGGCATTAACTCAAAATTTAAAAGGTATTAATGTGAAAATATTGACTAAAGTTTTATTTTGAAACTATATTACCTATACAGAAACAACAAACTAGATCGATAGATAGATGAAAATATGAACGAATCCCACACCATTTGAGATCCTTTTCAAAACCTAATACTACTTGTCGTTAAAATAATGCTATCATATTTATGGAACTGACCTAACACATGTTTCTGATGGCTGCACTGCACGTACCCACAGTCGACCGGTGAAGGGCCCCTTAACCCCGTTTTCGTGACTTGACACCGATGGGGTGAAAGGGTCGATACTTATGACAAGAGAGCGCTGACATGTATTGAAATAGTGAAATTCATGAAGTACTATAATATTTCAACTAGGATATTAAAATTATAGGTCGTATTGTGAAAACACAAATCAAATTATTTATTAACTAAATATTTTGATTTGTACTTTTTATTTTTCCCCAGTAGTCACACTACTTAATACTATACGTCGTCAGCCTCTGTAGCCTAGTTGGTGGTGACCCTGCTTACGAAGCTGGAGGTTCCGGGTTCGAATCCCGGCGAGGGCATTCTTTGTGTATTTATTTATCACAAATGTTTGTTCCTTGGTCATGGCTGTGTATGTATCTAAGTATCTATATACGTGGTACCCACAACACAAGCCTTAATTGAGCTTACCGTGGGACTAGGTTGATTTGTGTAAGATGTCCCAAGATATTTATTTATTTATTTATATACAAATTATCCTCGGCCACTCGGTCTTAAGACCGAGTGGCCGAGGGGTGCCGGCATTAGCCGCGGAACCTGAACACGTGGGATCGATCCCCACCTCGGACATTAGGTGATCTTGGTCGTCTTTCTTTGGTATATGACATATAATATTTATAATTATTTATATAGGAACCTGATCAAAATTCGTGCACTAACCTAAAACTGGTCGTTTTTCCAAAGAAAGAAAAAATAGCAACTTTAATCGACTGATGTAACGAAATGTGAAGAATATCTAAATCTAAATACGTTCGAAGTTTTGAGGTGTTAGTGCAGTTAGTCTGTAACCTAGTTTCACGCTGAAGTATCTTGACACGGATGTTGAGTACCTATGGTAGATTCTAGTGCTCTGCATGCTAATAGTTGACTCACTGACACAACACTATATTGCTAAGATATAGTTACCGTAAGATGGGGCTATTTGAGATCCATGGCGCTATTTGGTACTAAGGACAAAACAGCATTAAAGCCCGATTTATTTTTAGCATTGAATTAAGTATCATGAAAATACGTGGTCCTAAGTATAAGATATTTATGAAATAAAACTATGAAAACGGATAAACTCGCGTATATTAACTAATTTTAACTTCATTCCGACGTTTCGAACACTTTACAGGGTTCGTGGTCTGCGGATGACTGACAATGGAGGAAATTTGAAACGTCGGAATGAAGTTAAAATTAGTTAATATACGCGAGTTTATCCGTTTTCATAGTTTTATTTCATGAGTAATCCTCGCGGTAACCGAAGAAAATATTATATAAGATATTTGTTCCAAATCTTACGATACGAACATTTATATGGGTCTAACACCTTTAATTTCGATGTTACCAAATAGCCCCATATTACGGTACTCCGTGAAGATGGCATTTGCAACAGTGCCGAAAAATGTATAGGAAGCAGGTAACGAAAACGGAATCTTTCAAACAAACTTTCTGGAATATTTTGGGATTATATCGAAGACGAGATCATTTAGATGGTAAATTTCCCATTTTAAATCGTGCTAATGATGTAAATGAATGTTAGCTTAAAAACTTATACGTTTACCATGATTAAGCTAAAAATTATAAATATAATCGAGTTGGCACAGTCGGTAGGATGTAGGAAAAAACTTGCAGTTTTGCATTCAGACCAAACGAAAATTCGATATTCTATCCCCCCACTCTACGAAATTCGATCGTTACACAAACGTGATTCGTTGCTTTCGTAGAGTGGGGGATAGAATAGCGAATGCTCGTTTGGTCTGAATTCCTTTACACCAAGACGGCGAGACACAAGCATGATCGAGCTTACAAGAGCCCGCTCAATGGTAAGCAATTACCGTAGGTTTGAATGCCAGCAACTTCCAGGAATACACATGCACGTTGCCAACCCTTCAAAATGTGTGACCTCTGTTCTTCAATGAGAAAACGTGGGTAGGTAGTATTTTTATCATAGTTTTGTAAAGATCGATACACATATCTCTTATATCATGACTAATTTGTATTGTCTAGGTTCAGACTGAAATCTTGACACCAATTTGAAGTACACATAGGGCATGATTCAGTAACACGTTCGACGCCGGTGACACGGATATGTGACCGAAAAAACTGTAATCCAATGCCAGTGACACAAATACGTGATCAATGTGATCTTATTCTTATGCCACTAGCATTAATCAAGTTTTCACGCCAATGCTAATACCATAGAAATACGAACGTTTTTGATAAAAGTGCTGTGTCGCCAGCATAGGAATACAGTCTTTTCGGTCACACATGCGTGTCACTGGCATAGGATATCTATCAGATAATTTCGATCGGTATAGTATAAGCACTTAGTGAAACAGTACCGGAGGTAAACGTGTTAACAGTCTTCTGATGCCACTTTGATTTGTTGCATTATATATCATCTGTACAATAAAATGATTTATTTTATTTACTACTAATAGCTAAAGAGTGTTTTATAAATAATTTCAATGGGCTATGTAAAGTTTTTTGAAGGTATGAGTTAGTAGATAACATGCCAAGGCTTTTTAAGTGGGAAATGTCTGGGATGACGTTTAATTGTAGGCCAAGGCAAAGACGAGGCCGACGAACACGTGATCCGAGGTTTTCCCATTTAACGGCCGAGGTGTGTAACATACTATTTTTCTACTTACTCAACGGAGCCGGCAGGCAGCAACTTAGTTTAGCGCAGCGGCCGGCAATGTGCTGTTTGCCGATCGGAGGGCAGAAAATTATATTTTTCCTGATAGCCGTTGTCTTAAGGTTCAAGAAAATGCGGCTCTTTTATTTTTATGTCTTATAATTTGTTAAAAATCTTTATTGAGTGAATTGACATTTGTTCAGTTTTATGGCTAAACAGAGCCAGATTTTGTCTGCAACAAGTACAATGAATAATAAAAAATCGGCCAAGTGCGAGTCGGAGTCGCGCGCGAAGGGTTCCGTACCATTTTCAATTTATCATTAAAAAAATTCAGTTAAATCAACCTACCTCAAAAACTATAACAGATAATTAAGTCAAACCAATAATCGTTGGTAGATTTTATTAATGTGCGTAACATATATTTTTTTTAGAAATTTATATTGCGTAGTTTAAAAAATAGAGGGGGGGGACACATTTTTCAGATTTTGAGAGCTGATATCTCGAAAGCGATTTGCTTAAATAAAAATGAGATTTATAAACCTTCATATCATTTTCAAAGAGCTTTCTATTAATACCCCACACGCTTATATACAACTAATTTTTTTTTTCTATTCCTCAGTTACATGTATGGAGGGCCCCCACCCCAATGGTTTATTTTACAATATAGTATCATAATCCTGTAGCGGTTTATACAGCACATATCCTTACCAAATTTCGTTACTGTAGCATTTATGGTTTCCGAGTAAATCGGCTGTGACAGACGGACAGACGGACATGACGAATCTATAAGGGTTCCGTTTTTGCCATTTTGGCTACGGAACCCTAAAAAGATAGAATGACACGAGTGACATTGAAAGATTTTTTTATATTTCATTGTACTTAACTGATTACGGACGAACGCATTAGGCTCTATTCGTCCATAAAACTGCACGTACGTCACCTCACTCACTTAAAAAGATTTTTAATAATAATTTATAAGAAATAAAAATAAAATAGCCGCATTTTCTTGAAACTTATGATGACGGCTATTAATGAAAAATATAATTTTCATACTTTTATAAGACTTTACATAGCCAATTTTTTTATAAAATGTGAAATATGTAATTTCTTATAAAAATAATGAAATTGAATATCGACAGTTTACAAAGAAAGAAAGAAAGAAGAAAGAAAAAAAAATATTTGTGACGCTTACAGTACAAACATAAACATAAACAAGACAACATAGGAAAATAAAAAATATAAATTAAATAAAAGAAAGTAAGTGGTGTGTGCATCACAAAATGGACCCAACTCAGCATATTGCCGACTAAGAAATCGGCGCTGGTCTTCCGTAGGGCCCATTCAGTGATGCCACGACAGATAACACAAAGAGTTACAAACATTAAGCATTAAAACAAAACATTACCACATAACAACATAAAAAATAATTAGAATTACTATCCACATACACAAATATTAAACACTTTTTTATTTTTTCATTATCCATGAACGCGGCCATATTACTGTCATCCGCCTCCGCCAATTGCAATAGCTGTCATCACTGACAGCAGCGACAAAAAAATGGCGAATGTCGGATATGGCCGGCTCAGGGATAACGCACTAAAATTACACAAAAACACAAGAAGTACACGACAATTTTACAACGGATAAAGTATACAAGAAAAAATGCAGTATAACAGACGAAAAGGAGGTGTGGGATCCAACGTGGAAATGTGAAATTATTGCACACACGTGCTCCAACCTTTCCGATGCAATATAGGTACACTCGACCAATTGGAACCCTAGGCCACTCTAGAACCATGTCAAAATGAAAAGCCGTTTGAAATGTCTTACAATCTGATTGATAACGTTACTTTGACATGGTTCCTGAGTGGCCTAGGGTTCCAATTGGTTGACTGTACTTACCAACAACGTAATAACAAATGCGTGAACAGAATGATATACGAAAGCAGCTAGGACATAACAAGGCATAAGAAGTCCACAAACTTGTCATAAAGTATTATTTTATAATTCCTATTTATTTTTAAGTGCCTTATTCATAAACGTCTCCTAACTTAACAAGCCGATAAGTATTGTTTATCCCTTTCTATTTAATAGTGTTACATCGAAAGAGACAAACAATACTTAGCGGCTTGCATTAATAGGGTTCGCATATTCTCAGCATCGGAACTTAGGCATTAGGCAAATAGGCATGATGACTGGCAAGTCAAATCAGCATCTTTTTTCGAACTGTCGAAACGATCACCACTATGGAATTTTATATGAAATACTCAAAAGTGACGTCACGTTTGAGTACTGCCAATTAATCTACTCTTTTAAGTTCAATGTATTCAATAGAAGTACAAAAATTACTGCAATCTAAATCTTAGTAATTATTTTTTCGTGTATTATGTCGTGCATAATGTTAAATAATTTATTTTTACTACAGTCATCATCCCCATTATGAACCTTACTAATATTTACAAAGTCATAATAGTCCGGGAGCTAAACTTTAACTTGTTCGAGAAAATTACATTAAATCCTACAGTATATTTATTTCAGGAATATGATAAAACATCGTTTTGTGAATATATGAATCTAATTATCCCTGATAAATGTGTGGAGGTTTTTTCATAAAATCAATATTAAGATTTAATTGTTTAATAATAAGAAACAATAAATCCTACGGTAGGGATTTATTATCCGAGGGGCCTAACTGAATATTTAAGACAATATTTTAAAAAGTCACCACTGAATAATCGTAGATATAGTCAGAAAAAATAAAATTATTTTTAAAATTCATAACAATCAAACAGAAATTAAACAAATGGTGATTTTTTACTATAATGACCCGACAATTATTATACTCATCCAAAGAAAAAATTACGTCAGTGACTCAATGCTAACTATTTTTTTTACAGTTTTAACTGATTTACGTGCAGGCGCATTAATTCTACATTTAATTTTTTTAATGTACCTCTTGTCAATAATTAGTTGTGGCACAATACCAAAAAAATCTCCTATGTATACTCTAAGCATTTCCTACAATTTTCGAAATGGTTATTGTTAAAATAAATCGGAGCGGCGCTGACGTAACGTCATAAATGCGCGTAGTCCGGGAGCTAAACTTTAACTTGTTCGAGAAAATTACATTAAATCCTACAGTATATTTATTTCAGGAATATGATAAAACATCGTTTTGTGAATATATGAATCTAATTATCCCTGATAAATGTGTGGAGGTTTTTTCATAAAATCAATATTAAGATTTAATTGTTTAATAAAAAGAAACAATAAATCCTACAGTAGGGATTTATTATCCGAGGGGCCTAACTGAATATTTAAGACAATATTTTAAAAAGTCACCACTGAATAATCGTAGATATAAACAGAAAAAATAAAATTATTTTTAAAATTCATAACAATCAAACAGAAATTAAACAAATGGTGATTTTTTACTATAATGACCCGACAATTATTATACTCATCCAAAGAAAAAATTACGTCAGTGACTCAATGCTAACTATTTTTTTTACAGTTTTAACTGATTTACGTGCAGGCGCATTAATTTTACATTTTATTTTTTTAATGTACCTCTTGTCTTTAATTAGCTGTGGCACAATACCAAAAAAATCCCCTATGTATACTCTAAGCATTTCCTACAATTTTCGAAATGGTTATTGTTAAAATAAATCGAAGCGGCGCCGACGTCATAAATGCGGGGCCGGCCGCAGGGCAGCGGTTAAACGTAGGTGGGGTACTACGAGTATGTAGACAGGACGGTGCGTCAAATTACAGAAGGAATTTCGTAGGAAGGAAGTAGAAACGTCTTAAATAAAAAATAGTAGTAAAATAAATAGGTATTAAGCAGTTTTTGAACTGACGATTAAAAATGTAGGCATCTATAAAACTTGTAACCTATTAGGGGCCTGTATTTCATTCCCGACGCAAAATGAGGTGTTAAAATTATTCAAAAATGTATACAGGGCACACCCTGTATACATTTTTGAAGGCCACAGCCTGTAATAAGAGCAATAAATGAAAACGTAGACCCTTTAACTAATCAGTAATTAACTCCAAATGGTTTTAATTAATTAAAAACAAAAATAAATTTTCTATATTTTTCTAACAAAGTTAATCGACCCAGCAATGTACTGCAGACATTATGTGTCCAGTCGAACATTTGACATTGACATTTAGGTACTATCGGTTTCGCGTATTATTGAATCTAAATGAATCAGTATTGCTTATGAAACATACCTATCTACTTATTGATTACTTTGTCACTTTTTTCAACATTACGTAACAGATCATAATCTCAATTATCAGGTGTGAACTGACGAAATAACTAAATTAGTAAAACGCCATTTGTAGACATAGGCACGACTACGATGATGTCGACGATACGATCTGCTTCTTTATTTGACTCCACTCTGACACGACATAACACGTACTGAGAACAGGATCTTGTCGAAACTAAGTAAGAATTTTACTGTTAATCAGGTTGGAAGTGAAAACCCACAGGTCACAGTCAGAACTGCATTTGGTATACGTTGCTTTGAGATGACAACAATAGTGCTTGGTTCTATTATCAACTCAGATAATATTCGTTGACAAGTCGTTTACACAATGATTGGCTTACTTTTCTTATTAATTATGTGCTTCGTGTGCATCGCAATTTGCAATTTTATAATTTATTTTATTATTTTTGGTAATGTTTTGATATAACAACTTGACGTAAATTGTCATTATGTTGTAATAGTAGAGAAAGTGACTTCACATAAAAAGTTCGCATTTACAACTGCATGGTCTATGGCTTCGAATGCAAAGATACCACTACTAAATTGTGCACTAAAGAGTAAAACAAAAACGGTCTTCGTGAGATGACTCCTGTCAGAATTGTGTCCCTTTCTATTGAAATGACCATGGCCAAACAAAACACGGGACAAATGGCTTATAAAACGATTTTGTAAGTATCCGGGGGCTTAGCATATATTATCTTGTGTGTGACTGAAACACTCGGCTTTCTCGTGGCTACCCGTCCCTATTGGACTATATTGATTAAAAAGAGACGAAAAAAGAAAAGGACAGGCCGAGTGATGTTGTCATTGTCAAACAGAAGGTACAGTCGCGAACCGGGATTGTTGAGTCACTTGTTATAGTTCGTAAATTAGTCGGTACACAGTACTGATCGGGATCGATTCGCTATTAACGACTTTTGCCGAAATCTGTTCACCAATGACGTAGACGTTACTATGGTTAAATAATAACAAAACTCAGTTAGCCAATGGCCGAGTCCGCGAATTCTACGGATGCTGATGTTGCTGTGGTTACATTACAACAAAGCTTGATTCGTTATCAACGACTTTTGCCGAACTATGTTTAACAACGATGCGGACGTTGCTATGGTTACATTATAACAAAACTCGGGCCAATGACCGATCCCGCGAGTTACACGGATGCTGACGTCGCTATGACTACTTCATAACAAAGCTTGATTAACCAATGACCGATCACGGTTTTACCGGAAACTGATGTTTTTATGGTGACCTTATAACTGTCCTGTCTTAGGTAAAGCAAAGGGACTGCTATAAATATGCCATGTGCGGCTTAGCAAATCTTGTGTTAGACAGCTACTATACCCACCTCTTTTCGATTGTAATGATCAAAAAGTTTTCTACCATTTCTTCTAGTCTAAAAGATTGTTTTAGGTATCCGACAAGACGTTAGACAAAGACACCCTAGCAGCAGTAAACTTCTCGCCAGGACCGTTCCAAGCTTATAAAGAAATATCTACTCTAGGACCTAGTGTTGAAATAAGTCTCGTTTTTGCTAAATTATGTTTTTTGGTGCACAATCTAGTAGGTATAACATATTTGTTGGAATTCAAATAAAAATCAAAACCTCTACAGTACAAAACAGTCGTTGGTGGGTCTAGCACATCTTGTGTTTGATAGTCACTCACGGCCTTCTCGCGGCTTTTTTAATCAACACAATCAAAACGAGACGAGTAGCCGCGACAATTTCGCGAGCGGCAATCAAACCCAAGATGTGCTAGGTTCGCTGTCTTTTTCGAGGTGTCATTGTAAACTTCCGATGATAAAGTAAAAATCTCTTTGTTGCTAGGGCATCTTTTTGGAGAATTTTAAAACAAACTTGTCAAAATAAACGTGTTCTCACGCGATTAGTTGTTCTTTATACCTGGGCTTAAGAACTAGTTTCGATTGAGTAGATTATGAAACTTCGCCTCGGTACCAAGAAACCACCTTATACCAAGACATCTAACGATCGTTAACGACAATTTAACGATGGTTAAATACATTGATTATGAATTGCAACTTTGAAGTGCTATATCTCAGAGTTGGTTAACTTTGAAGCATTACGATAAGGTCTAGGTAATTGCGTATAGTCCAAAAATTCATCGCTTAAATTTAAAGCTCCTATTATTGGCCACACCCTGTATATATAACTATACCTCTCTCTTTCACGCACAGCGCACGGCATCGCCGCACACGTATCGTAGGCACATGCGCGGGAAGGCGGGATTTAAAAAATATTCGTTTTAAGATTTTATAGCTGTTAATGTCGATTGCTCGTAAAGCACTTAATATATTTCAAATATTTTATTTTTATTTTGCGTGTTAATAAACATATTATCGAAGAAATAGATCATCGTGGCTGTACGTTTTCATTGAAACGTCTTATAAGCAAAATAAAATAATAACAGTGAAAAAAAAATAGATGCAACTGTGTCACCGCGGAGAAAAGTTACTAAGACGTTTATATCTTTATTTTGGTCCAATGACCAAATTTTCGAATTGCGCAAGATTTTGTAAGTTATATTTTTTATCAAATAAGGAAAAAAAATTAAGGTAATTGTTATTTTTGTATAAGCTTTACGAAAAAACTGGGGATTTTTTTTTCCTTAATTATAAATCATCTGAAACAATAAAATGAATGCATAATCTCAAGGGTAGAAATTATTGAACGTGCTGTTCCAATTATTGACCTTCAAGTCCTCGACTGGATGAGAAGCTCTCGCGCGGCACTGGGGATTATTGCATGGTGTGGATCTGTATACCCTAAATATTCATTAGAAAAAGCTTCCGAAACTGTAGGATTTAATGTGACCAAAAACTTTTCTTCCCCCGACTATAAAGCCGTGACAATTTTACGTCGGAACATGCCTTCCGTAAATAAAACATGCTTACATTAACTTGACATCTTTGCATGTCAATGTCAGAACGAGTAGCAAATAACGATCGCAAAAACCGAAGCCTGCTCTTGACAGGCCAAGCGTGACAGGTGGCGTGGTGAAACTATGTAACTGAAATTTTAAATTATTTCAGTGTGCAAGTTTTTGTGGAATAGATCTAATTATTATAAGTTAACTACCAACTTTAAAATACTTTAATCCAAATCTATATTAAAATAGTAAAATTAATCAATTTCAACAAATTAAAATTCGTAACGCAGGCTTCGTCAGTTAGGTACAGACATAATCAGAAACAGGCATCATGATATCCTACTAAACAATAAAGTACAATGTATCTATCTATAATATATACAGTCGCTTGGTACCCACACCACAAGCCTTAATTCAGCTTACCGTGGGAATTGGTCGATTTGTGTACGATGTACCAAGATATTTATTATTATTATTAATTTTTGCTGCGCGAACTGGGTCATTAACATTATTTTGTCAAACATTTTGATTTTTGTTTATAAAGTAGGTAGTCACATATACGAAACTGTCGTGACTATACAAAACTGTATGTGCGAAAGTTGGTTGGTACTCGTATGTGCGGATGGTTTAGAAGTAAATATTTTTTCCTTGGTTTATGACAGTTTAACATTTAACATTTTCAAACCGTATGTACCGATTATTGATCAATTTTCAATTGTGAAACTAGTGATTTGCATTATCAGGGTCACTACCGACTACGGTGAATACTACCAGCTACGGTGGTCTTCAAATTCCGTCGAATATAACAAAATCTGTATTCGTCAGTTATCTCCTTTCTTCACTCGGCGTGTTAGTCTGAAGTGCACCCTTTAGCGAAAGCTTCGAGGGTTCATTAAGGGTCCTCTCGTTATTTTTGTTCGAGTTTTGATCGTCGGCCGGAAAAAAAAGAAATTACTCAGTAGTTTTAACTCAAAGGATATTTGCCCTTGTTTTTATGCATAATTTTCATGGAAAATATGAAGTATACTAAACTCAAAGGATTTTTAATCTAACAATAATGATATAAGTAAAAATATAGACTAGAAAATGATAAAAAAATCATAATTAATTTCCGGATTTTTTTTTAAATCATAGGTTTGTAAAGATAAAATGCAGAACGTTTAAAAACACCTAAAATTTATTGTAATATGTGTTTTTATATACATTATTTGCTATACTTTATATCTACGGAATTTGCTGATGATAAAGTTTCATGTTTTTTGGATTGGGAGAAAAATTCGAGGAAATTCCAATACAATCTGATGTCAAAAATGATACCACTTGTAATATAATTAAAAAATTTACCTAATCAGTAAGTTTCCAGCATTTTCAATGAAAATTGTAGTAGCATTCGCTTCGGTTGAACTTACAAAAGGGTGACTTTTGTATCCCCTATCAATAATAATATATGACAATGATAATTGTATATCTTTCAATATTTCCCACTGCCAATAGATTCAGAAAAATAAAAATACGAAAATACTAGCTGTTATTTTAGATGAAATCTGCGTACTGAGTTTATGGAACCAATAATGTATGCAAAAAGAAGCAGAATAGAAAATATCTTCAAAAATACGAGCAGACATTTTAGATTTGGAATCGAATCAATTCACACTAGGGAGTGTATTCAGGGCTTAGAAATATTATACCAACATGAAGTACTGTAAAAACGGGGTAAATAACTATGACGGGGTAAATGGAAATAGCGGGGTAAATAAGGTATCGTAGCACAATATTATAATATGCTGTTTGTCAAGGATCAAAAATAATAATAAAAATTAAAATTCGTTTAAATATGTCGGATAATAATTTTGGAAATACATGTTTTTACTGACCTCCGCACTTGGCAAAGCCTGTCCCGTGGAGGAAATCAATTTTGCATACGTTATATGTACATACGGCAAATAGCAACAACAGTAATAGAAGACAAGTGAATGGAATACAATAAAATATAACATTATATATAACGACTAAATACTAATCTTAGTTAAAAAAAATATAACAAATAATTAAACAAAACAAAATGAACTTATCAAAATCAACAAAATGAACAACAACCAATTAACAGTCCTGTTATGAAAAGAAAATTGTCATTCCTATTATAAGTTATTTTTTCTAAACTAGAGTTTTAGTCCCGGGCTAAGAGACCAGTGGCCTATTTCACCATAATTACAAGTGTGTAATTATGGTGAAATAGGCCACAATTGTAAAATATCACTGTTACTGACGTTACAGGCCTCCGTACGCTACGGCTACCGCTTACTATCGGACGGTCCATGTGCTTGTTTGCCACCAACATACAATTATAATATTACTAATAACGTTATTACATCGTTAATAAAATACTTTTTATTTTCCGAAATCCGTGACAATTGTCCCACGGTTTAGTACAGTTTTCATTAAATCTTCCGTTCTGGTTCCGTTTATGTTGTAATTTCACTACAATTGTCGTGTTTTTTGTGACATTTTTTTTTCTATACAATAAAGTGTTTTACTACTACTACTACTACAATTGTAATTTTGCTTCACAAAAAAGTAGTTATTTACTGCTGATTTATTAAAGTTCCTGACCTACAGTTTATGTTGGTGGTAACCCAATGCACGACCCTTCCGATGGTAAGCGGTAACTGTAGCCTAAGAAACGTTATATTTACTATTTAATTGTAGCACTTGTCAAATTGGGGCTACTATGACTTGTTAAATACGATTCAGTTTCGTTTTCGCTTGTTAGTTTTGACAGTTATTCCATAGAATTGACACATGGCGATTTGGTTTAAGTTCTAAACCAGGATTTCTGTTTTTTATTTTAAAAATTATGCGTAGTGACAGCGCAGCGATACATAATATGTTACTACCCACACTCTCCCCGTGAGTTTTGCAGGAGTTGACTAAGGAATATAATTGTCAATGAGCATTAATAAGTATTTTGAAGATAAATGATGGTGCTTACGCAATAAGTGCTTACGCACTTAGCTTTAGCTTTAGCTGAAGGCGCTAGGAAATATTAACAAAGTGTATAAAATAAATAATTTAGAGCTCGCAGGAGACTTACCTTTGAACTATGAGATGCAGCGGTCTTGTATGATTATATTCGTGGATTGTATCTCCAGGCGGGTGATAATTACGGCAGCGGTAACACTAAATGGCGACGATTCCTCTTTTGCGGCTTTTTTAAATGAAATGTTAAAAATCTTCCGTTTGCGTTGACAAAATGATATAGACTGACTTTTCTGTTTTCTTGACGTATTAAAGAGAATGAATGTAGGTGGCCAGCAAGTCACCTGCTGACTATGAAAGAAAATAGTTTAGGCCGAAAAGGAATTTAGCGCACTAGCGCCACCATGCTCCCGGCCTTGAAATGTGGTGAATTTCAAGTATGAGGTGATCTAAAGCGGTAGATTAAGTAAAGCGGTAGAATATATATAAAGCGGTATGATAATTAAAGCGGTAGAATATATATAGCGGTATGATAATTAACTAATAATGATTATGAAGCGGGATGAAAAAATGATGAAGTAGATTACTGAGATGGCAACGGATAAAGCTTTACAAGAGGGCGTTTAAATAACCCTCCAGGGGTTTTTACAGTAGCAACCCGAACAATTCCATCAGGCCCAGGATGGACGGCAGTAATTATGCCTCGTGGCCAGTGGAGGGGTGGTACGTCATCATCACCCATCAGTACAACCGTACCTTGTACAACTGGACAGTCAGGAGTACACCATTTGTTACGGACTTGCAACGTATGTAAAAACTCTAAACGCCACTTTTTCCAGTAGGAATGTACAATTGTTTCCAGCAATCTTTTCCTATTGTTGAGGTTCCAATATTCAGTAGACAGGTCAGACGCGGGCAAATATTTAAGCGGGGTGGACATTAAGAAATGAGCGGGCGTCAAAACCTCTGGATGCGGATCCGAAGACAAAACACTGAGCGGGCGAGTATTAAGTATGCATTCAATCTGCACGAGCACTGTCAGCAGCTCTTCATATGTTAGAATCTGTGACCCTATAACACGATATAAATGTGTTTTTACGCTCTTTATATTTGACTCCCACATGCCGCCGAAATGCGGTGCACGAGGAGGAATCATTTTCCATTCAATGCGGTAATTATTACATTCGCGGTTAAGTTTACACTTAAAGTCTGCGGAGCGGAAAAGATTATACATCTCATTTAGTTGAGATTTAGCGCCGACAAAATTTGTCCCGTTGTCCGAATACAGACACGATACGGGACCTCGACGGGAGATAAACCGTTTAAAGGCTGCTATGAAAGCGTCTGAAGTTAAATCGGACACCAATTCGATGTGCACTGCCTTTGTAACGAGGCACACAAATAAGCATATATAAGCCTTTTGTGCGTGTTGACCACGACGGCGACAAAGCGTGATGCGAAGGGGGCCCGCGTAGTCGACACCGGTGTGAACAAACGCTTTAGCTTCTTGTATACGACAAGAAGGCAGGTCAGCCATCTTCGGAACTGGATGGATAGGATTGACACGAAAACACGAGTTGCATTTATGCAGTCGGTTTCTAATCACGGTACGTGCGTCAAGTATCCAAAAGCGTTGGCGAATAATTGACATCAACAGACCTGCGCCTGTATGACAATTCACAGCGTGATAGTGATCAATGATTAGATTCACTACATGGTCGCGCTTAGGGAGCACGAAGGGGTGTTTCACCTCGAAAGGCATATCAGCATTCGACAGGCGACCTCCAATACGCATAACATTTCTGTCATCAATGAATACTGACAATTTGACGAGTTTGCGGGACGGTAAAATATTATTTTTAATTCGAGTAATATCATCTTTGAAGTGAACTCTCTGCACGGCAAGTATTAAAGCGGTTTCAGCGATTTCAAGATTTTTTATTGTTTCAGCAGGGTTCAATCTTTTTATGAAACGAAGTATATAAACAATCGTTTGCAGCAATTTATTCCAAGAAGAAATGCGTTGCGCCAAATCATACAGTACCGACGACTCCTGTTGCACGATAGTTGTCAATGCAATAGTTTTATGTTCTGGCAAACTGATCGGCTGCCGTGCAAATGAAATGGATTAATAGGCCATTGGTTTGGAGCATTTCCTGCC
>JALPQI010015880.1:0-28718 GCA_025490895.1 Thaumatotibia leucotreta | reverse complement strand
TAAATAAACCTAAGAATGTAAGTTTGAGACCTAGAACACAAAACATTTAGTATCAGATAAATAACTCAACAATGGAACTTAGCGGTTGGCCCGTCGCCAATGTGTTCGTTTTTGTGCCAGCAGCTATTCACTAAACAAAACATACCATTATGAAATAGTTCCCAGTACAATTTGAACTAGGGACTCATACCTACCTTTACCAAAAGGTTTATTTCCTAAAAAAATATATTTGTTTATCAGTTAGTCCGTTAATAATAATTTAAGGCACTTAAACCCGTTAAGTTTAATAGTAATTTTTAATCAAAAAAATAATATGTACAGATCTTCTATTTTCCTAGCTCGGCTGTGAACAAATAAAACATAGAAGACGAACACCATAAAAAACCCTTTCAATAACGGTCTTGAAACTTTGTTGATAAATGTCACTCCCTTTTTAATATGTACATTACGCTAAATGGATTTTTAAACTATCTATATAAACCCCCTATTTTAAATTAGTTGTCATTGGTCTATCAAAGTTTTGATAAATTTAACGAACATGAAATAGGTATCGGAATTCTCCAATATACATATTTTGCTAATCTAACTTAATGTAATGTATCCAATCATAGAGGCCTATTTCTCAAAAGCTTGTAACTTGTAATACAAGCGGAAGTCCTAATCTAACTTGTCAAAAAGAGACTTCCACTTGTATTACAAGTTAACTTATGTATTACAAGTTACAAGTTTTCGAGAAACGGGCCCCAGGCCACTTGTATTACAAGTTACAGGTTTTCGAGAAACGGGTCGTCTTATATTGGTTAGCAACGTTGTTGTAATTTGTGTATTGCTTCGCCTAGTCGGCTGCAGAGGTTATTGGCAGAGACCAACATATATAATAATAATACCGTTTCGTTCTCAAACGTCTTATGTATTTTGATTTTCACGAATACATTCGACATTTAGATCAGAGTGAGTGAAATCGGACAACTGACTGATGCTTGAGTTCTTGATGAAGTTATGCAATTTTAATGATAATTGTTTTGAATTCAATTTGCCATCCAAGTATTATATATACGTATTAGAAATTGACACAGATAGAAATTGAATTTGCAATTTGCATACATGACTTCTGAACTTTTATTTATGCAAATAAATGATTGAATACGACTATACCTGCTAACTTAGGTATCTATACCTACACATCACAGCCCAACTAGCAAAGAAGTCATATAAATCAAGAGTTATACGACCTTAAGCCATGTAAGAGTTTTATAGTAGTTTTTAGTTTTTAGTCAAATAAACGTTATAAATCTGATAGTTTAGTCATCCTACCAAATAGTCTAATTACTATGGTAAATAAACGTTTTTGCGACTTAATTATACAACAATCTTGTAATGGTTTTAATAAAAACGTTTACTTAATGAGATTCAAAGTTGTGTAAACGTTTTCGTCTTATAAGGGGTTTTGAAAAAACCGAACCGTCGTAATAAGGTAATTTTGACAACGTCTATATAATTTTATTGTTGTATAAATGATATCATAAAACCTTATCCCGACAGTTATATAGCGGTATTAAGGGTAACTTCAATATGACAAAAAGATATCAGCGGGACTGTTATCTACCTTTTATTCAATAGTTGGTTATATTAACGTTAAACAAAAACTTTTAGTTGTTGACGAACCTGTTATATTCCTTTTATTTAACTATATGTTTTTAAATTGATTTTAAGTTACGGTTATAAAACATCATACGATTTTAAGTAGATTTTAAGTTAATATTATAAAACATAAGTCGCCATTTCGTGAGCATCACAGTACTATTTAAAAGAAAAAAACCATGGACGTTACATCGTGGAAACGGTACAAACGAAGTGGCGGACTAGTAATTGACGGCTTAGTAATGGCGGACAATTGTAGTCTTTACAAAAACCTTTACTTAAGATAAAGTTATATTGCAGTCGTATAAGTATAAATCCATGACTTGTTCCAAAATGGCTAACCTTAACCGTAATAAAATATTAAGTAATATTGTTATACATTATAAATATTTGGAATATATTAAGAGCGCGACGGCAACAAACTGTATATCATCATAAACTTTAATGGTAAAGTGACCTTCCCATATGAATTCAGCTCACGCCAAATGTGCAAACGCTCAATATATAGAACAATAATTTCTATTACAAAACTTATAAACTTATCTTGTATTATTTTTCCGTACACTTTTTTGTCACACACACCAAGTTTTGCGCGAATCGAAAAAATGTCAAGAGTAGTTTTATAAATAAAACTCAAAAATATTTACTTAACTTAAAAGTCCAATAAGCAATGAGTAAAGTTTACACTAAACCTCCTATAAAACAAAATGGTCAGTTATAATACATTTATTTGATATTTAGGTCGCGTAAAGGTTTTCGTTGTACTCTTTATACAACGTTTTGGTCATTCCTTAATCCTTACAGTACCTTTAATAAACGATTTAAGTCGCCATGCAAACCTTTATTTAACCTTTATCTCACCAATCAGTTGTATAAAATGCGCCACTTTCGCCTTTTATAACCGTTTACCTTACGTTTATATGACCAACCAAATAGGACTACAAGTTATATGCAAAACGTTGTCTCAACTTCTATATGACTATATTTTGCTAGTTGGGAGCCCACTAGTATACGTAGCGTATGTCTCTCCTATTAACTACGTATAGACGCATTAGGAGGTAAATGCCCGTAATCGCCACGCTGAGCAAGCGGACTGGCGATCGATCGCAGTAATGTGTCTACTTTTGATGACGCTGCTCATCATCAATCTTCTATCAAATAATGGTCAGTGACACTTCAATCCCTTAGTCGACCCTTACGACACACGAGAAGAGTTGAGGTGGTGACAAATGTATTCTTACTGTCGTCACCACACGGCCCCGTACACCCGTATCATTTATACGATCGATACCTACATACATATAAACTTTGAAGCAAGGGTAGAGCTACTAAAGGTGCATTCAGACTAAACGAGCATTCGCTATTCTATCCCCCCACTCTACGAAATTAGATCGTTCCACGAAACGTGATTCGTTGATTTCGTAGAGCGGGGGATAGAATAGCGAATGCTCGTTTGGTCTGAATGCACCTTAAGATGCCGACAGTCCTCGTGATCGAACAATAAAACCATTTCATTGCCATTTTACTATATCGATAAGAAACGTGCTGTTTATCAGCTGGTCGTGGTTTACGCCGTTCTAAGAACTAAGAAAATAATTAAAACGAACACGTTTTTAGGCACGAGACCTGGAGCCTTTAAAATCAGATTTCAACCGTTTTTTATATTTCATGACAAATACTAAAATTTTCTCTAACTTTCGTCAGTGAGTATGTCAAAATGAAAACTATTACCTAGTGTAAGAATTTTAATCATGCAGGCATTTATCAGTGACTTATGATGAAAATAGTTTTTTGAAAAGCATGTAATTATGTCTTAAACAAAGCCGAATCCAGAAAAGTTCGTATGACATTATAGTCTCAAAATGTGGTCATGAAAGACCCTTCAAGTTTGTCGGGCTACTCACTAACCACCCTGTATACTTAACGCTTTCGGTGACACTACGTCGACAGGCGGGGTGCTTGTATGGTTAACGCAGCTTAACTCTTTCACTGTCAGCGAAAGTGTTAAGAATATCATTTTGTAGAAACATTAAAAAAAATTCGTTCGTTTGATTGATGATGGGACGTTAACATATTGGACACACTCCTGCGCTCGCAAGTAAACTCGTGGCGATTATAAGTATTAGGTACCTCTTAATGCATGCATATGCAAGGTCTGTGCACACTGCACAGTCAAGTACAAAAATATGTATCGAAAGAATCCTCTTATAAATATGTTACGACGATTACAAAAAATTAAAGTGCACTGGGACATATTTTTGAGCATTTTATATACTCCTTGGACTAAAAAATGCTTACGATGTGATGTGTAACATCCAGAAACCACCGGTAAAAGAAAAATAAATGCTACAATAGTTGTCTTTTACCGAGACCCGGGCCACTCAGTTGCTAGTTATTAGTGGAGTTAAAAAAAATTTAAAACTGATCATGATCACGTGTCCGATGACAATCTGTATATTAATACCTGGCCGTGTAGTGACGGCAGTAAGAATACATTTGTCACCACCCCAACTCCTACGACTAACGACTAAGGGATTGAAGTGTCACTAACCATTATTTGACAAAAGATTGATGATGGGCAGCAGCGTCATCATAGTGGACACATTACTGCGATCGCCAATCTGCTTGCCCAGCGTGGCGATTATGGGCATTTACCTCCTAATGCGTCTCCGTCTATACGCATAGTTTATAGGAGAGGCTTACGTCCAGCAGTGGACTATCATAGGCTGATGATGATGATGATGATATTAATACCTTTCATACAAATCTCGGTTTTCGCTCGTCTATGGTTAAATTCGTGCGTAATTTGGCATTGAAGAAGCTTTTAGACTGATTGATAACCGACAGACGGTACAGTGGAGGCCTCGGGCTTGTTTCGGATTGGTCTCTTTGTTAATATTGTGAGTATCAGCATTAAAATTAATGATAGGAAATGATTTTGATAACAACACAAGTCTTAATTAATATATTGATTTAAACTTTCACGATTATCACTCATATTTTAAAGACAAACGGGTCTTAATCGCGTAAACTTACGTTTAATTATATCCTGATGTTTCGGGCATGACGTTACACCCGTGGTCGCAGGCAGACTACACTAAGAGAGGTAAACGTAAGTTTACGCGATTAAGACCCGTTTGTCTTTAAAATATGAAGTCATTGAAGTCTTAATTAAGCTTACCGCGTGGGACGGTTGGTTTATGTTAGACTACCTAATCTACCTATTCGATCATATTTCTTTATCGATCTAATTCACGAAATTTTAGTAGCGTTTGAAGGTCGGCCGTGACGGCAGTAAGAATACATTTGTCAACACCCCAGCTCTTTCCGTGGGTATCGTAAGAGTCGACTAATAGACTGAAATATCGCTGACCATTCATTTTTGAAGATTGTGATGGACAGCAGCTTCACAGTGGATACACTGCTGCGATCGCCAATCGCCAACCCGCTGGCGATTATGAGCAACTCGCAATGCGGCCCATACCCATAGGTAATATTATCAAACCGCAATTAGAAAGGAAGTTCTGTTGACACAACAGTGTATACGTCAATCTAGGATATATTCATAGTTATATTCATATATTCGTAGTTTAAGTGCAGAGGCTTACAGACAATACGAGTAGATTAATTTAATCACTCACTGCATCTATCTATAAACAACTCTTTTCTTGGAAAATGTTGTTTAGTTTGTTGTGTCAACAGTCCTTTCAAATTCCCTTCTGATTCCGGATAGTAATATGTAGGTATAAGTTATCAAATTATTGACTAAACTTCCTACCCTTGTAACCACATCGGTAAATAATCGACAACAAAACGTTATTGAATAAATGTAAGCAGTAAATATAGTTGGAAGTTTTAGTTTTTCATAACATTTTCTTTCTTTTTGACATTTGTATTTGTAGGAAAGGGACAAAATTCCAGGTAGGAATAGGGGGACAATGTATTTTGGGAAAGCCAAAGTGCTTATTCTTAATATTTTCTTCGGTTACCGCGAGGATTACTCATGAAATAAAACTATGAAAACGGATAAACTCGCGTATATTAACTAATTTTAACTTCATTCCGACGTTTCGAAAGTGGTTTGGTGGGTAGTTTTGTACTTATCTTTCTTATTTTGATGGAGGTAGATCTATCAAATTTCCTCCATTGTCAGTCATCCACAGACCACGAACCCTGTAAAGTGTTTGAAACGTCGGAATGAAGTTAAAATTAGTTAATATACGCGAGTTTATCCGTTTTCATAGTTTTATTTCATGAGTAATCCTCGCGGTGGTTTGGTGGGTAGTTTTGTACTTATCTTTCTTATTTTGATGGAAGTAGATCTATCAAATTTCCTCCTTTGTCAGTCATCCGCAGACCACGAACCCTGTAAAGTGTTCGAAACGTCGGAATGAAGTTAAAATTAGTCAATATACGCGAGTTTATCCGTTTTCATAGTTTTATTTCATGCTTATTCTTACTTATTTAAATATTTATAACACGGGTTACTCACGTAATTTAAGTCGATAATTGCTCGACGTGAGTAACCCGTGTTATAAATATTTAAATATGTTTGAGTCTCACGTTAGTTATTATTCTTACTTGATTATTTAGGAAGTTGGACACCCTACGATACCATAAATACGTACAGGGGCTGATTTCTCGAACGATATTCGACGAATAATTATTATTTAGTCTCTGAACTCGCAAACCGTATGAGTTCATGGTTGGACTGAGGTGCAAATATGTATAGTGAAATATGTACAAAGATATGCCTTCATCGGAATTCCAACCCGCGATCTGCAGGCAAAGCATGGTTACTAAGAACAGTCTATCAAATTACACATTAAGGTGCATTCAGACCAAGCGAACATTCGCTATTCTAACCTCCCACTCTACGAAATTCGATCGTTACACAAAACGTGATTGGTTGATTTCGTAGAGCGGGGGATAGAACAGCGAATGCTCTTTTGGTCTGAATGCACCTTTACATGACATTTTCAATAAACTACTTTATGGCGGTATTTATGCCATTTATGGCGGTTAACTATACAATCTCTGAGATGTAATAAGTTTTATTTTATTTTAACTTCACTAACAACTAGTTACTGAATGCAACGGGGCTCGTTAAAAACACTACTTCCTTAAATGTGTTTTTTGATCATTTATTATACAGGTGATATAGGTACCAAAAAGCATTCTTGAGATATATGAGATATTAAACTAAGTAGATTTTATTTTTCTGCGCGATAAATGTTACAAAAGAGGGAATACAATTTCATCATCATCATTATCAGCCTATGATAGTCCACTGCTGGACTTATGCCTCTCCTATTAACTATGCGTAAAAACACATTAGGAGGAAAATACCCATAATTGCCACGCTGGGCAAGCGGATTGGCGATCGCAGTAATGTGTCCACTATGATCACGCTGGTGCCCATCATCAATCTTTTATCAAATAATGGTCAGTGACACTTCAATCCTTTAGTCGACTCTTAGGACACCCGCAGGAGGAGTTGGGGTGGTGACAAATGTATTCTTATTGCCGTCACCATACGGCATGAGTTGTTTATACAATTTGCTAATTTAAAAATCTCAATAAGCAGTAATAATATCCTGAAACCACCGTTAAAAGAAGTTAAATTACAAAAAAATATTAAAATATAATATATTAAAAGTTGTCTGATTTTAATGAGACTCGGGATATTCATTTGCTAGTTGTTAGTGGAGTTAAAAATATGTAAAACTGATCCCGTCTCCAAGGTCACCCTGTATTGTCGAACCCTAATTGTAATTGTTTGTTATGATGTTGTAAACCATAGCAACCCGGCTATGACCACTATTATTATTGCTCGGTACTTTAAATATCAATTATTCACCGACAATACAGGGTAGCGTGGGGGCCTGGGGGGTGGGACTTTCCCGCAAATTAGTATAATTAAATACTTCTTCGCAACAAATTAATTAGAATGATATACCTACTATTATCCGAATCACCCTCAAATACATGTATTTATCTATCTATATTGGGCAGCAGCGTCATCCAAATGGACATTACTACGATCGCCAACCCGCTTGCCCATTCTGGCGATTATGAGATTTATGAGCATTGCGCCCTGAGTCCTGATGCGTTGACGCATAGTTATAGGAAAGGCCTACGTCCAGTGGCTGATGATGACATCATATCTCGATCTGGAGTTGTATACATTTTGGTTCTACCAACCTCAGCAATGAGCTATTAAATTTATTCGCTTTCCTCGTGTTACACTGTGTATTATAATTTATAACTATGTATATGATGGTCGTAAATAAATATTAAATAAATATCTTGGGACATCTTACACAAATCGGCCTAGTCCCACGGTAAGCTCAATTAAGGCTTGTGATGTGGGTACCAAGCGACGATATTATATTATTAGATAGATACATATAGATATTTAAATACATAGACAACCATAACCGAAGAACACATATTTGTTATAAATAAATACACAAATATTGCCCTCGCCGGGATTCGAATCCGGAACCTTCAGCTTCGTAGGCAGGATCATTAATTCATTATTATCAAACCGCGATTAGAATGGGATTCGAAAGCACTGTTGACGCAACAGTTTATAAGTCAATCTAGGATAGGTGTATTAAAAGATATATTCATATATTTTATAGTTGTAAGTGCAGACTTATAACTATAGACACCAGACAATAGATTAATTAATCAATCACTACATCCTACATCTATAAACAACTCTTTTTTTGGTAAATGTTGTGTCATTTGTTATGTCAACAGTACTTTCGAATCCCTTTCTGCGGCCCTTCCGCGAACTCCGAACTTCGCAAATTTCGGAGCTTTCTCTCTGTCACACCACGAAGGCGTCATTAGAATGACAGAGAGAAATCCCCTAAATTTGCGAATTTCGGAGTTTGCGGTAATACCAACTGCACTACGGAGCCTGACAGAGTAACTACTAGTAAATTAAATACAGGTGTAGTGAGAAATTACTTGCCTTCGGAAACGTTCGTAAACACATGCTGTTTCAGGCAGTGTCACCGAGTCTGACTGAAGTAGCATGACAGCTATTACTGTCAGTCTCAGTGAGATAGCCTGAAACAGCATGACGTTGACGAACGTTTCCGAAGGCAAGTCATTTCTCACTACATCTGTACCCAACCAATATGCTTGATAGCCGCATGTCTAAGTATATGTTTGCTTGTTCCAGCAAGGCATCGGAGTGGAGATAGTGCGCGCCCTGGATAGCAACCCACCTAGCGTGTCCAACGTATTCTGCGAGTGTGACTCCAAAGACGATGTCGTAAGTCTTTTCTGGTGGGCTACCACGATCTACCAATGCGATTCAGTTTAGGACCTAATCTGAATCGCGATGTGTCAGTTCCATAGAACAATTGTCAAAAACTGACACGCTTAACCTAAACTGAATCTCATTTAAGAGATCGTGGTCCTGTTGATCGTGGTCTATAGTCTGTGCTGCCGTCCTAGTGTAGAAAGCTATGAAACCGCCTTTAGCCTAGAATTTAAGTGTGGTAAGCAGTGTGCTAGTATTGTATAGGGTATCCTTAGCCATTGGAAAAAGCCGAAATCTACATATCCATTAGGGAAAACCTAACGGGCAGAGCTCGGATACCGGTTTTTACTCCATACAAAAGAACGATTCGAATTTCGTTCTTTTTTGTTCTTCGGTATATCAATTCTTTGTTAATGGAGTAATTTAAAAATACGACGTTGGTAATTTCATAACATTTTGAGTACTACATAAAGAATATAAAACATTTTAAATATTGGGCTATTTCGAGGTTTTCGAAAAAAAAACCGGTTCCGAGCCTTGCTAACGGGTATGTAGATGTTGGATATGTAACCAGTATACGCGTAACATAAGAATAGCCCAACATTTTTTGGGTCAATCACTTTTTTATGTCACTCGTTGCCATGGTTATGTTCTCCTGGGTCACTTAAAATCCCATGTCCCTTCCAAGGTGATACCCACTAATCATGATAGTTTCTTCAGAAACAACATAAACTTGATTTAAAATAAATGCAGATATAGTACAATACGAGTAACTACGAGCAGAGATGAAATCTTTAATAGTCAGAACATATAAATCGAATGATTTGTAAAAAAAAAGTTTAATCATAGGGACACCCGGATTTCACTGGGGATCTATATATATATCACTGAGCACGATATGCTACTCGAAAATTAATTTCACGTAGTATTTGGTCCGATTAGGAAAAATAAATACCTGTTTTAGGTTAATTACATAAAAAAAAGTTATTATACATATATAGGGGACACCCGGATTTGAACCGGGGACCTATCGATCTGCAGTCGATTGCTCTACCACTGAGCTATATCCCCACGCTAGTACATGATTAAAACTACAATAACATTCGATTAATATGTGTGTTGCATCAGCAAAAAAAAGATTGAATATCTTAAAAAAGTTATTTACATAGGGGACACCCGGATTTGAACCGGGGACCTATCGATCTGCAGTCGATTGCTCTACCACTGAGCTATATCCCCACATGATGATTATGATGAAAAATACTACTATATTCTAAATAACAAAAGGCTATCGTAAGCACGTAGGCGGATGAGATGACACTGATATAACGCCTATAAATTCGTAACCTTTGTGCTTATTTTCAATCTTACAGTCTTGAAACAGGGCTGTTTATTGAAAATTATCAAATAAAAAGATACGATGTTATAGAAGATATTTCGATAGTTTTCTAAATGCCCAGATTACATTGACCTTTGACAATGTTCAACGCATCAACATTACGATACAGCGAGGAAATGCCGCCAGCATTTTGTGGACAATGCCACAATAAGGGTCCATATTAGATATAGGTTAATTAGATTTTATTTATGCATATAAATTGTACGGTTTTAAAAATAAAGAAAAAAGTTCTTAATTAGAAAGCGTTTAAAAATAGGAGTGTCACGTCAGACTGGTTAGTGATAAGATAATACATTTATAAATATTGTAGAATTATAATTATAACATTTTATAACATTGCGTGGTAGGTTTGAAATGTTTATGTACGTTCAAATTACCAAAAACCAGAGGATCGTTTCTCAAAAGCTTCTAAATAGTGAAAGTCTCTTTTAATAATATTAGTTAGAAAAGGACTTACTTTTGTGTCACAATTTGCAAATACAATAGGCCCCAGCAAAATAACTGAACGATCCTTAGACAGACCCAGCAAAGTTCGTCTGAAATAATCCCACTTGGTCACTGACGCGTCATTCTTGTTCAACGATTACGGGTAAGGGTCACCCCAAATCAATCGACGCGGAGTCTGCTTAAGCCGGGCGCATAACTTTTTATGTGGACGGCATAAAAGAGCGAAAAAGATATCGGCATGTAGCATTCCGACGACATAAAGCCTTTTTCTTCGGGCTATGTCGGTTGAAGTGGCAGTGGGCTGGCCATATTGCCCGGAGGACCGATGACCGGTGGGGTCGGCGTGTTCTCGAGTGGCGACCACGCACTGGACGGCGGCGCAGCGTAGGAAGGCCCCCCACAAGATAGAGCGACGACTTGGTAAAGGTTGCGGGTGTCCAATGGATGCGGACAGCTCACGACCGATCTTTGTGGAACTCTCTGGGGGAGGCCTATGTCCAGCAGTGGACGTCAATTGGCTGATGATGATGATGAAAGCCTTTTTCGACCAGCTTAAGCCCCTAAGGCAACAGACCCTAAGGCTTTGTCAAGAAATCACGTTTTGAAAACGTGGCGTGAGTGTGACGCGACTAGAGCAGAATAGCGTGTGCATAACAGGAGGGCTACCAAGATCTACTAATGCGATTCAGTTAAGGACCTAATCTGAATGGTATCGCTATGTGTCAGTTCCATAGAACAACTGTCAAAAACTGACAGACCGAACCTACGAACAAATAAAACATGGAAGCCGCACGCCATATTAAATTGGCTTTCGAAAACGGTCCTGAATTTTAGTTGACAAGTGTCACCCCCTCTTCAATATATCACGGACATGAGTGTCAATATCAACCTAGAAAACTTAAACCGCCATTTAAAAATAGTTGTGATTGGTCCATCAGAGTTTTAATTGGCTATGTTCTATAAACATTTGTCAAAGATGTTGCGCCGAAATATGCGCGGTGTTAAGAAAAGCGCTATGTCCTGCCCATCTTGGCACAATTGAACAATTGCTTTTGGGGGCATTTTTGAGCTGGCGTTAGACGTCCATGTTATACAAACCTTAACTGAATCGCATTTAAGAGGTGGTAGACCCCCAAAGCGCCACACCGCTTTCTCAACGCGCCACGCTCTCATAACGCTTCTGTGATCATGACCAAGCCAAGGTTTACCCAGGAAATATTGTTGCAGACGATCACCTGTGACTGCGAGGCCACTCCGGCCTTCCAGCTCAAGGCCTTCAGCCAGCGGGGGGAGAAGGTGGAGGTGTCCCACTACAGGGTCAACGTGAACAGGTGAGACTGAACCATTGTACATTGGGGCTACCACGATCAACTAATGAGCCAGGTTTTTCAAATTATTCCCCCCCTCTTTTTTTACATACCTACATTTTTCGAAATTTCCATTCCATTACCGCCATATGTATGAAAAAATAACAACAGGAAAGAAAAAACTTGGACAAAAATGTAAATGACCAATACAAGTACGGGAGTAGAATAATTAAGCACACTTGTATCCTCTTTAAACACATATTTCTTTAGAAATTATAAACAGTAAAACTTGGGTTTAAAGTAAGTATATTGGAACGATTATTCATTTGACAAAAGAGTGTTTTTTTTTTCATTATTAACCGCCACAAGTGTTGAAGATGGTTGAAAAATAGCACAAAAGGATCAAATATCTATTTACTCGTATTTCAGGTTCCGAGCTCGTCTCAACGTAGTCTGCATAACAGAGAAGTTAACCGGCGAACTGCGGTGCGATGGTTGGCCAGAAGTCAAGGTGGCCCTTGCCCCTGTTGGGCCACTGAAGACTTCCTCCAATGAGGCCAATCTGCAGCAACTAGTCAGGTAATTACAGTAGGATAACTGAGATCTGCGAATTTCGGCAGGTAACTAGGAAGAAATGTGATGTTACGGCTGGATAGAGGTGAAGGTGACCCGCTTTTAGGCCCATGAAACTAATATGAAGAAACTGGTCAGGTAAAAGAGGATCTACCAGGATAACAGAGAAGTTGACTGGTTAATTGACGTGACAGCAGCCTAGAAGTTTAAGTTGCCCTCGGCCATAGACGTCATCCAACGAGGCTAACATCCTGTGTGCACCTATGGCTAGTTAAGCCTGTTAATGATAGATGAAAACATGACACGGGCAAATGAACTAGGATCAAATCAGGTCAGGATATTTAGTGACTGACCTAATTGTATTTGGTTGGTTAACAGATTAATGTTGTACATAGGTTATACTTACTTACTTACTTACTTACTTACTGGCTTGGCTCAGTGACCCAAAGAGGATCTTGGCCTCCGAAACGAGCTACAAGCTACTTGTCCCGATCCAGCGCGATTTCCCGCCATGAATCAGAGTGCAGTTGATGCAGGTCTGCCTCAACTACGTCTCACCAGCGGTACCTGGGACGGCCTACCGGTCGACGTCCGTTTGGCCTCACGAAGTAAACTAACATATAACATAGGTTATATGTATAACCACAAAATTTACAAATTATTGGTAAAGTTGATTTTAATTTCTAGAAGTATAGACAAAAGTCATTTCCCAGAGTCGCCCGCCTGAAATGCCACATTCATGTAGGTACTTGAATGTATTTTATTGTAAGTTTTTTTTGCCATGTTGAAGATAAAAAATATGATGATCGTTACATTTTTGTTTTTAATTTTTCCAGTGATATCGTGGTGAATGCGCTGAGAAGCACGCAGCTAGCGTTTAACCTGTCACACTACCCAACCTGCCCGCGGCTCAGGAGACACTTCGATTCCTCGCCACGGCTGCCTCTTCACTATGACTCCATGGTGAGTCTGATGGTTGTATTCTACGGCCATACGTGCCATTACTCAAAATATATTATCATCCAGAGATGTACAGTCGCCATCAGATAGCAATCTCTGAACATACACTTTAACGATATGAAAATGGAGGCTTTGCTCAGTTTGTGAGCATTCTGGCTGCTCAGCATCTGATAGCGATTGTACCAGTAGATGGTATGTAGACTACCAAAACAGATCATATACTAGTAGATTGATGGCGACCAAGGAATAGAATTACAAAGTTATAACGAAAGAAAAAAGAAAGGTTTATTAACAAAAGGTCTCACTGCTAAAGTAGTTAGACGTCTCCGCTATCCGTTTATTGGATGCTTATGTCATGGACATTTAGATGGTAATACTGCTCTCCTGCTTTATCTTATCCCTTGTGTCACCAGGGATTGAAAGCCTGACGTCTTTCTCGGACCCGAAGGGTATTCTTAATTCAAAGTGTACATTACTCGCTAACCCAATTCTTCCCATGGGTATCGTAAGAGTCGATTAGGTAAGGAATTGAAATATCACAGACCATTTATTGAAGATTGATGATGCGCAGCGTGATCATAATTATTCATATAGCGATTGCCAATCCAGCTTAGTTGGGGATTAGGTACCTCCTAATGCGTAAAGGTTATAGAAGAGGCCTATGTCCAGCAGTGGAAATAAATAAGCTGATGATGTGATCTTCGTTTCAGCTGTCCCACGACCGCATGTCCAAACGACTTGCGGATATCTGTCAAGAGCGTATCCTTTGCTTCTTTGGACATATAATGCCAAATACATACCAAAGCATTGTCTAGAGAAGCAGTTAATTTTAGGGCATGTGGAAGGCAAACGCAGTAGAGGGAAGATACCAGTACGTTGGAGCGATGTTGTCAAAAGGGCTGCAAAGTGTAGTCTCTACGAAGCGGTCCACTTGGCAAAGAACCGGACTGCATGGAGGACAGTTGCATATGGTCACGATCCTCAGCCATGAGGGAACGACTAAGAAGAAGAAGAAGATGTCCAGCAGTGGAAATAAATAAGCTGATGATGTGATCTTCGTTTCAGCTGTCCCACGACCGCATGTACGCGTCGACGCCGAATTCGGCGTCCATGTCCAATGTGCACCAGCTCGGAGAGAAGAGGCTGCTTGTCAAGGTTGTCGGCGCTAAGGATTTGGGAGGTGAGGTCCACAATCAAACCGAAAATGCAAACAAATGGTCATTTTCCAAAAAAAATCCCGTAAACATGATTATTCCAGATCTGGGCGTGCCTGGGCTCTTACGAATCAGAATCACGAGCTGATTCGATCTAGGTAATCAATAATGAAGACCCAAAAAAAAAACATTAAGTACGTCACGTTTTTTGTATGAACTTACTACTTACGAGCGACAGGTAACGGAAACTCAAATCTTGTACGAAAAATGTTTAACGATTTTTTTTATTATCTTGATCGAATCAGCTCGTGATTCTAATTCGAATAGGAACACGTCCAGATCTGGAAGAATAAGGTTTTAGGGAATTTTTTAAACGCTCAAATACCTAACACTAGTTAAATTCTGTAATGTTACGACTACATACATCGCGATAGAATAATCGCGAAAAAACTTCGTCTCTTGCCTACGACGGATATGCATGGCCATACTGCTATAAACAAAACTATAGCCAAAATAACTAACACTAGTTAGATTCTGTAATATTACGGTTACATGAATCGCGATAGAATAATCGTGAAAAAACCTCGTCTCTGGCCTACGGCGAATATGCATGGTCACATTACTATAAAGAGCAATGCCGTAGGATTTTGCCAGGGTCGTCTATTGTCACTTTAAGAATTCTGGAATTGCGGATGCACATATGAAAAAGCTGCTTAGTAGCAGACGGCCCAAATACTTGACCTTTAGTTAGTTACTTTTCTTTCGGTAACTATAGTAGTCCTAAAGCTACAGTAACTGTCAATAGATCTATCTTACACCACGAACGCCGCATAAATATGTGACGAGCTCTTAATTATGTCGCTCTAACTAAGGTTGCAGCAGACATCTTGCGGCGTTCGTGGTATAACAATAACACACAATTGACGGTGACTGTACGTACATTTAATTGCAAAAGATTATCGCAAAATAAATAATAATATTACTCTTTAAAGGTTCGTTAGGGACTGGTCTTACCGCGAGCTACTAAGCTATGAACTATGGGCTATAAACACGAACAAAAGATACGCACTCTTGTGTAAATAAAAGAGACGCGGCGATACTCGCCCGGCGGTGATAGCTGATAGCTGGTCGAGTATCGCCGTGTCTCTTTTATTTACATGGGAGTGCGTATCTTTTGTTCGTGTTTATAGCCCATAGTGCATAGCTTAGTAGCTCGCGGTAAAACCAGTGCCTAAAGGATATAAAATAAAGACATTATGCATGCTGGTTTGCAGGCAAAGCGGGTTGCAGCGCGCCATACTGCGTGGTAGAAATGGACGAGCCTCCTCAGAAGAACCAAACCGCCTTTAAAAAGGACACCACGCAACCACAGTGGGAGGAACACTTCCTATTGTAAGTATCCCAGAAGCAAAGTTGAATAAAACTGACTTGTTCGACCATCTCGAATAAAATATATGTGTCAGATAAATAGTTGTCATTTTCTTTTATATATTTTGTTTTACGCCTTTTGAAAAGGATAGTGATAACTTTATCTGACGGCTATGTTTATCAAGGGATGGAGAAACAAGCCGATATTAACATTTAAGTTACCATGATTATCCGGTTCGAAGGACCACGCAACCTCAGATATTTTCGCGCCTTTGAATATTTGCTTCTCTCTAACTCCCTTTTAGTACTGTATATTGTTGTGATAGAGATGCAACATTTATACGAATAAACAAGCGAGAACACTAGTAATTGCAACCATGGTCCTTCGAACCGGATAGTAATTACAGTGTTCCTTCATTATTCCTACTTTTATTAACAATTTATATTTACCACCACCATATATATTTCAATAATTTAGACGTGAGAGAAGAAACTCACTAAGCACTTTACTGTTCTGACGTTGTTTGACCCATTTCATTCCACGGAAAATTAAAAATGTTAGGTATTGAAAGTTTGTAACAAAAAATTACTGTAATATGTAAAAGTTTTGTCTTAATTTATGTTAAAATGTCTCTTTTCCAGCGATCTCTCGCCCCAGACCGCAGAGTTGCTGTTTGAGGTGTACGACCGCACCGGCCCGCCATCTCCCGGCGGCGGACCGTCAACACACAGGTTTGTTTATTACAACGCCATCTAGTTTTAGCGCCCCTAAGATGCTAATATTCGTATACATATGATATTACACAAGTTTTGCAAAAAAAAATAAGCGAAGAAGAGGCATAATTATAAAGATTATACTTATAAATATTTTCTACCAGCTTATAAAATCAAAAATGTATTTTTTTAAAAGATCAGTGGTTACCATGATCTCTCAAAGTGCATTCAGACCAAACGAGCATTCGCTATTCTATCCCCCACTCTACGAAATTCGATCGTTACACAAAACGTGATTCGTTGATTTCGTAGAGTGGGGGATGGAATAGCGAATGCTCGTTTGGTCTGAATGCACCTTTAAACGCGATTAAGTTTAGGTTCGGCTTGTCAGTTTTGACAGTTATTCTATTGGAACTAGTGATGGGTCGTTCCTGATAATTTCCCAATCTTACAATGGGGAAAGTTTCCATTTGGGAATTTTCCTCATACTGTGTTGGGTATGTTACCGAGATCGACCCATCACTAATTGGAACTGACACTTCAGATTAGGTCCTAAACTGAATCTCATTACTAGATCGTGGTTTCACGGCCTATGGACAGTTAAAAAAAGTGGTAGTGCAAAACGTATTGCTAAGTCTCTATGCGCTCTTAGTCTAGTAAGGCGATGGTATCTTGCATGGGAGATAGACACCTGTCAGGTGTGTCAGGGTTAAATTAATGCAGTTCTATAATGACAAGTGCCTGATTTTGGGCATTTACCTCTCCTAATGCGTCTATTCGTATTTCGCCTTGCGGTGACGGCAGTAAGAATACATTTGTCACCACCCCAACTCCTGCGGGTGTCGTAAGAGTCGACTAAGGGATTGAAGTGTCACTGACCACTATTGATTGATGATGGGCAGCAGCGCCATCATAGTGGACACATTACTGCGATCACCAATCCGCTTGCCCAGCGTGGCGATTATGGGCATTTACCTCCTAATGCGTTTATACGCATAGTTAATAGGAGAGGCTTACGTCTAGCAGTAGACTATCATAGGCTGATGGTGATAATGATGAATGCTATCATCATCATCATCATCTCAGCCATAAGACGTCCACTGCTGAACATAGGCCTCCCCTCTGGACCTCCACATGTACCGGTTAGATGCGACCTGCATCCAGCGTGTCCCGGCGACCTTCACAAGGTCGTCTGTCCATCTTGTGGGTGGACGTCCTACGCTGCGTTTGCCTAGCCGTGGCCTCCACTCGAGCATTTTTCGACCCCATCGACCATCTGCTCTGCGTGCAATGTGGCCTGCCCATTGCGACTTCGGCTTACTAATCCGGAGGGCTATGTCAGTAAATTTAGTTCGCCTACGGATCTCCTCATTTCTGAATTTGATGAATGCTATACGCTTAGGTAATAGGAGAGGTCTTTGTCCAGCAGTGAACTGATTATAGGCTGATGATGTGATGTGTGTTCTTGGTTGCAGATTCCTTGGGCTAGGTCTGGTGGGCATCGACGAGTTACTGGCGGCGCCCTCGCAACGGCAACAAATAGCGCTACAGACGAGACCCATGGAGCAACACGATATATCGGGCACGCTCACTGTAGAGGTATCTATTACAATTACTTTTTGCCCAATTCTGCTTTTATCGTGGTAGGTGTATTGTATGTGGTCGCGAAATTGTGCTCCGGCGTACCCGTGACCTCGCCTTAAAGCGTCTTGGCGGCAGACCGTGGGGTTTTAGTGGGTAGACCAGGGCCTCGTTAGCCCTGGGAGTCCCACATAACCACCCGGGTCCATCCTCCGCGCCCGGGTGGTATGCGCAACGCATTTAAAAAGGTGTATTGTATGTCATGTTATCAATTTAAATTATAGAACCTCATTACATTAAATACATTATTGAAGATCCACGTGTTCAAGATTTCTGTGGTTTGAATATTTGCTAACTTTTTATCTTTATTATCGTTGAAAAGAGTCATATTTTGTACCTTCAATTGTAAAGCTATATTTACTAGTTTTATTACTATTAAACCCTTTAACGGGCAAGGCTCAAAAAATCGTAAATTCAAGCCTCAACGCTATGATGATGATGATGATGATGCGTTCCTGTTATCTCTCATAAGGGACATAGGGCTCGCAGAAGAGTTTTCCACTTGTCACGATCTTGCGCGGCTTCTTCCAGTTGTGTCCAGTTCAGACCAATTGAGCCAGCCTCTTTCTCAACTGATCGCTTCCAAGTATTCCGAGGCCGCCCCCACTTTCTTTTGCCACTGGATTGCCAATGGAGACTCTGCTTCGACAAGTGATTGTCCGGTCTACGGAGCGCATGGCCGATCCACCGCCATTTCCTTTCGAGGATTTCCTGACTCACGGGCTTTTGGTCTGTCATCTGCCATAGTCTAGCGTTTGACATGGTTCGTGGCCAATGGATCCCTAGAATACGCCGCAGGCACTTATTTATGTACACCTGCAGGCGGTTGGTGACGTCCTTCCTCACGAGCCATGTCTCGCATCCATACAGTAAGACAGACTTGACATTGGAGTTGAACACTCTTATCTTCGTGCGACAACGCTCAACGCTATAGTACAAAAAATTAGGTGTAAGAAAAATATACAAAAATTCACTGTTACCTGCACTGGCACTGGTGGTCGTTTTTGAGACCGTTGCCGTATAAAGGGTTAATATAACATGTTTTCTAAACATATTGTCCTTATACTTTAAGACACCAGGGTGCTTAGCAAAGATGCCAATCGCTAGCGCTTAGTAGCGTAACGTAGTTTTCCCTCTCTGTCACTCTTTCATATTCGTGCGACAAAGACAGTTAGCTGCGATTAACGATGAAGCGCTATTTATCTTCATATTTCTATCCAAGATGCCATTCTGCAATCGTATACGATAAGCGATAAGTAATAAATCTATGAGAATGACAGATTCGAACGAAAAGTCAGACTATTTTCATACATTACGAGTAGTACCTATGTCCACAGAAGCATCTTGCCTGCTGCTCTCGCTAATATTACTTCTACGTGTGTTTCCAGTGGTGACGGCTGTAAGAATACATTTGTCACCACCCCAACTCCTCCTGGGGGTGTCGTAAAAGTCGACTAAGGGATAGAAGTGTCACTAACCATTATTTGATAAAAGATTGATGATGGGCAGCAGCGTCATCATAGTGGACACATTACTGCGATCGCCAATCCGCTTGCCCAGCGTGGCGATTATGGGCATTTACCTTCTAATGCGTTTATACGCATAGTTAATAGGAGAGGCCTACGTCCAGCAGTGGACTATCATAGGCTGATGATGTGTGTGATGTGTTTCCAGTTCCTATTCATAGAGGGCGCTGACATCCCGGACCTGGGCTCCAGGCCCGTGAAGATCAAGGAGTCGCTGCGGACCCTGTCGCCGCAGGGTCACCTCACCACCACCACTAAGACCATCTTCAAACAGAACGGTCAGTATTGGAACTGTTAGACTATTTTGTAAGGATGATGGTCGAATTTTGGTCAGCCTCCGTAGCCTAGTTGGTAGTGACCCTGCCTACGAAGCTGGAGGTCCCGGGTTCGAAACCCGGCGAGGGCATTATTTGTGTATTTATTTATCACAAATATTTGTTCCTTGGTCATGGCTGTGTATGTATTTAAGTATCTATCTATTATACAGGGTGTTTTTTTTTCGACCGTTCAAATTCTACGTAGTGAATGTGTAGGTCATACTCACCAACTTTTACTATGGGGACAAAGTCGAAATCGCGAAAAAAAAATCAGCTGTTTCATACAAATTGGCGGCATTACGCCGGCCGAAATGTATGAAACAGCTGATTTTTTTTTCGCGATTTCGACTTTGTCCCCATAGTAAAAGTTGGTCAGTATGACCTATACATTCACTACGTAGAATTTGAACGGTCGAAAAAAAAAACACCCTGTATATATCGTCGCCTAGTACCCACATCACAAGCCTTAATTGAGCTTACCATGGGACTAGGTTGATTTGTGTAAGATGTCCCAAGATAAAAAAAAAATTACATTTAAAAAAACTGGTTTAATAACTCTACAGCCGGGTGAATATCTGAACGTTTCAACCGCCTAATTTTGGTGGCTTTTCTGCCGAAGTTTCTAAGCGTCTCAATGTTATACTTCGTCATTTGTATAAGGTACCGTGCCTCCTTCATATGACAAAGTGTACCTACTACTTTGTTACGGGATATTGTAACGGGACAGAAACCTCGGCAAAAATTAAGGCATCAAAATTAAGCGTTTGAAACGCTCAGATATCCCTCCGCCAATCAAGCCTTAGTTGTACTATTCAATAAACAACTTTTTTTTGCCATAAAACTGCCATGTTTCTGTATGTCATACATGATTCGTATATTGACCAATAGGGGGCTAACATGATCTTTTAAACTATTACTCTATGGAACTGACACATCGCTATTCAGATTAGTCCTAAACTGGATGGCATTAGTAAATCGTGGTAGCCCCCTAGATCGTGGGCCATGTGGTGACGGCAGTAAGAATACCTAAGTCACCACCCCAACTTCTCCTGCGGGTTTCGTAAGAGTCGACTAAGGGATTGAAGTGTCACTGACCATTATTTGATAAAAGATTGATGATGGGCAGCAGCGTCATCGTATTGGACACATTACTGCGATCGCCAATCCGCTTGCCCAGCGTGGCGATTATGGGCATTTACCTCCTAATGCGTCTCTATGCATAGTTAATAGGAGAGGCCTACGTCCAGCAGGACTGATGATGTAGATTTGAATATCTAAATAATTATACATGTGATCACACAGGTCACGAAAACTCAGCGCTGACGGAATCAGCGCTCAGAGAACTAGAACTGAGTCCCACCAATGCGGCCAACAAGTCCACGCTCATCATACACTCCGTGCAGCGGGTGAGGACCTAGGCCCACACACTTCGAAGTTCGCAAATTTTTCATTCGTCTCTGTCACACTAAAGACGCCTTTCTTGGAGTGACAGAGACAAATACTCGCGAGTTTCGATGTTGGATTCAGATAGACCTCACAAATCATCCTCCTAAATTGAAATAGAGCTACCTACATAATTACCCCCTTATTCATAATCATAAACGTCTCATAACTTAGCAAGTCGATATGTATCGTTTGTCCCTTACCTAAGCACGGCGAGCTACTAACTACTAAGCTATAAACAATAACAAAAGAGACGCAATCCCGTGTAAATAAAAGAGACACAGGATTGCGTATCTTTATCTTAGTAGCTCGCGGTGACCAGTGCCATACAAACTTATCAATATGTCTACAAGACCGAAAGCAGAGTTGGGCAAAAAGTAATATGATTACTCCCTCCGATTACTTTTGTATGTGTACTTTGTAATATATATTACAAAGATTTCTGTATATTTGTAATATACAGAAGTAATCATATTACTTTTTGCCCAACTCTGCTTTCGGTCTTGTAGACCGATTGATAAATGTGATCCGATTACTTTTGTATGTGCACTTTGTAATATACATTACAAAGTACACATACAAATGTAATATACAGAAGTAATCATATTACTTTTTGCCCAACTCTGACCGAAAGGAACAAAATTGTTATTTGGAGACTTTTATGAATAAGGGGGTTACTGAGTTATACCCTTATACCTGGGTCATTGTCAGATTTAGATTATCGTCTCTTTGGTGGACATATCTACAGTAAAGGAAGTCATGTACAGTCACCACACGGGATTGTTGAGCCACTTGCCACTGTCCGCAACTTGGTCGAATAATAGAAATCGGGTTCCGAACTCTTATGAGGCTGGTATCACGACTTCGGCCGAACTCTGCTGACCAATGGGGCAGTCGTTGATACGGTTGAGTTGTTGAGTCGTTGGTATGGTTAGCCAATGACCGCTCGCGTATTCTTAAGAAGGTGACATTACCATGGTTACGTAATAACAAAAATGTTCGCTATTTTTCCGGAAGCTGACGTTACTATAGTTACGTTATAACATCCGCTTTAGACCTGGAGACGTCAATCTAACTTCAGAGCCCTGATGGTAATTTCGTTCACTTTCCTTTTAACGGCTGTCACTGACAGGTATTTTTCAAAGTTAGAATTTCAGTCAGAAACTATCAAGTTTCTAATATACATTTTTATGGCTACTGTCAGATTATAGGATTATGGTTAGATTGTCAAAGGTTACCTACCATATTTCTACAAAGGTTGCATTACATAAGTTTTCAACTAACGTCAACTGAGCTGTAACGAATGATAATAAAGACAGCAATAGCATTTGTCTCTGTCAATGAAAAAAATAATTTAAAAATTGCTCGATAAAATGCCTATTTGTATAAATATGAATGGAAAAATATCTCTCCTGTTAATATCAGATAAATCATGGCTCCCGATTTGAAGCAAATACGAATAAATTACTAAACGGTTTTAGACAAATCTATGAAGAACTGTCGTTATCCAGTTTCCTCTAGGAACAACGACATCTATCGTCTAATAATGGCCGATGACTAATCCTTAATTCTCGTAGACGAAGAAATTTTATTATTTCAACTTAGTTTTGATACACTGAAATTTTGACGCAACAAAGATTCGTATTTGACTGACATATCATCGGGGAACATCGGTCATGTCGCGATCGTGCCTACTAACGAAAAATACCGAACCCATAATATTACACGACCAAATTGCATCCATTGCCAAGTGGCTCAACATTCCCATGTGGTGACTGTACTCATTTTGGGATAAAACAATTAACGATACAACTTGGTTCTTACATCTATACAGTGTGTACCTAAGTCTAATACGGGCGATCAATAAAACCAGGCATGGGATTCATTAGTGTAATCATGGATTACAAGGTTTTTTAAAACTTACTCTTAATTATGACTCGATAGAATTTTTTTAAGACTATCGGAGCAGCAATGTAGGTAAGAACATTTGTTATTGTTGATCGGCAGTTATGTCATCTGCTTTTGAAATTAGCTGTCAACGAGTGTTTAACTCGCGTATGTTGCTCTACATTACGCGCCGAATTATTTTATATGGAAAAATTTGTTGCTCTAATTTTAAGTAAAAGTTATTTGAATGTACTTATTATGTCGTAAACTAACACCCATTAAGAGCTTCGCCCGTATGAGACTTACACCTTGTATAACGAAAGCGTAACATAGATTTATACAAGCTGTTAACTTTTGACCACCGAATGGATAACTTATTTTCCGACTGACAATTACCCATCTATGAAGATACCTAGAAAATACTATAGGTACCTGTCAAACCAGCTATCATATCCTTTCTTAGCGACCATATACGTTGCCTACATTTATCAATCTAGCACTTTCAATATTCAATATAGGTACAACTCATGTGTGTGTTTATTTAAAGAGTTAAATTTTAATAGTTTTGTTTTGTATTAACACTGATTTTGTTTTTTTCATCCTGCCTGCGTTTTGCCATGATGCATGATTCGGATTGGATTTATTAAATCAGGAGCCAAAGAAGTCTATTAAGGTAAGAAAAACTAAATTATCATAATATACATACATGTACATTGTTTTAGTTATCAATTAGATATTTATTTAGACGATTTTGGCATGTTATTTTTGCTAGATGAACTTTTTAACCTGAATTGATTTTGATTGTGATATTTTAGTGGGCATTATGACAGTTCAAATATTACCTTTTTACTTGATAGGTATTCTGATTTGCTTAGTACATTCCATAATGATAAATAATATGTGCGGTTTTTCTATTAATTGTTTTCTCTGATATATTAATATTTATTCCTCTAAGGCTCGATTTCATCAAACTTTTATTGGAAAATAAGGCTTAGGTACTCTCGGATAGTAATTTCAAACAAATTACTACCTATGGAGTTTTGCGTAATACTTTGAGTAAAAGTTTTTTGGAATCGAGCCTAAGTCCAGACCAAACTTTTGATGCTTCATAATATTACTCGTAAGTCTTAATCCGTACCTACTTAAAAAAAACTGAACTGTCATAATCCCCTCCAAAAGTTGTGCCGTGTTGCCATACTAACCTTAAAACCCCACAAGGTGGAACTAACCGATTCCGGTAAGTTCATCGAAGTGGAACGGGAAGACACAACCAACAGTGCAGAATCCGTGAACCTGACCAGTACAACCATGGAAAGCATAGACGAGAACAGAACAGAACAGCATGTCAGCCCAAACTCGTCGCCAGCCAGACAAGTGCGGATTAAAGAAAATGGCGCCAAAACGAATGGAGAAACTATAGATGTGGTATGTTTGTATTAACACGCACGGTTGTTTCTTGTTTAAGCATGGACAATAGTATTTTTATGACATACCTACACATATATTCTAGAAAATATCGAAATCAGACAATAGGTGAATACAGTAAAAGACCCTATTACCGGTGATTCTCCGATGAACGTTTCAACCGCTCGGATTCCTCATTGTCGTCTTGCGATTATTACCGCGACGAAAAGACGAGTAGGTAGCAACAACATTGATTATACTAGCCTCCTAAGGCCCAAGGCGAAATTTGGCTCCTAGTCATTGCAAACCACGGTCCTACCAGTAGTACTATTGTTTTATACTCGCCCAGACCCAAACATTAAGATCAAATTTTTAAAATGTTATTGTATTTGTATGCCACCAACAGCTTTGGGGCATATTTATTATCAGTTTATTATTCCTTTTCGGATAAATTGAATTTAATTAAAAATTTAAAAGTTGTTATTTTTATTAAATACGTCAGTTTAGCTAGGCGCGAAATATGAAATCAAGCGAAATATGTCGGCTTTTGTAATAAGTAAGTCCTACTGGTTACTGGTAGGACAGTGGTATGCTATGACTATACAGACGTTGAAGAAGTTGGATCTGAATGACCAAGTTAATTATTACTATAGGAAGGACCTTAGGCTTTAGGAGGCTAGACTTGGTATTGGTGCTAAATTACGTTAAGATGAAAACAGTACTCTTGGGGTCATCCCTTGTAATAATACTTGTGGAGACGACAATGTAAAATATACGCCGTAAAAACGCTGAATACACCCATTCTATCTATTATCACGTTAGGTACCACATCTGTTATACCTATAATTTATTGAAACAATTAATCCAAAACAAGTTGTTGGTTTTCCAACAACTGGCCAGAAATAGCCCTAACTCGGGAAGTTTGGAAATGTAAGGGGGAGATCTTTGCCCAGCAGTGGGACACAATAGAGGCTACGTAAAAAAAAAGTTGTTGGTTGTGTGATGACGGCAGTAAGAATACATTTGTCACTACCCCAACTCTTCCCGCGGGTGTCGTAAGAGTCAACTAAGGGACTGAAGTGTCACTGACCATTCTTTGATAGAAGATTGCTGACGGGCAACAGCGTCATCATAGTGGACACACTACTACGATCGCCAATAATTTTCTTATTAAAGCCTTATTATCATATAAAGGCACTCCTTTCCTATTGAATTGTATGATAAAAATCACGACTACACTCCTACCAGTTGCTTACTATTGGCCACAGGAAAGAGAGACTCTACAGTTCAGCTGAACACGCACTTTTTCTTTCCTGTGGTCAATAGTTATTAGCCTATGGACAAGTAGTAATGATTTTTAACATACAACGCATTGAAAAAGGAGTACCTCTTAATGAAGATAAGGCTTTCATAAGAAAAGCAAGCTTTGTAGGCCTTAACTTTTAGATTGTCCACCGGAAATACTCCGAACATGGGTTTGCGTTTGACCCATTTACCTCCTAATGCGTAGTTGATAGGAGAGGCCTACGGCACCAGTGGACTGAGATAGGCTGATGTTTTTGGTATTCCAGCAAGGGGACTACGTCCAGAAACCAGAAGAAGCTCCGCCGGAACCCGCGCCGCGACAGAAGAGGAGGAGAGACTTCTTCGGAACCATTAAAAGAAGGTGAACTTGAATATACTTGTATATATATCCGCCTGTATGCAGTGGCGTAACTATACCTCTGGGGCCTGTGGCAAATTATTTTGATGGGGCGCTATCAGTAAAAATCGTCACATTGTACTCAGTTTAATTTTAAATTTAAATTCACTGCCTCTTGGGTCGGGGCCCTCTTGGGTCGGGGGCCACTGCTACCCTATTGTTACGCCTGTGTATGTCTCCTTTGTAGGGACGAATGGAGTAGCTAGGTGCGTACAGTGGGCATTCAGAAGGTGTATAGTTTTGTGGCCCTATTCGAACATAGGGGGCCAGGATCCAGGGGGGGGGGGGGTGGATCCAGGGGGGGGGGGGGGGGGGGGGGTTGCATTTTCTTCCGACCCAATTCCTGATCCAGGACCTAAGGTATGCCTTGGTACTGTTTTTTAACGATAGAAAAAATAGATTTCAGTATAAAGTACTATCATATCATAAGTCAATGGCCCCCTCCTGAACGAAATCCTGGATCCGTGCTTGGTCCAGAATAGTCCAGATTAGTAGTAAGAGCTAGTTAGCATGAGCGTTTTTTAGCGGCCGTTAAAAAACGTTCAAATGAAATAAATGCAAAACAGTATAGTATATTCATTCACACGATGGCGGTTTTAACCCGCGGCGCTTTTTTATCGAGCACTGTTTGATTTTCGACGTTGGGCGTTGGACGTTAAATCGAATTGAGCATAATGGACCGCCAACGTCAGGTTAAGGTACGTTCAAACTAAAAGAGCATTCGCTGTTCTAACCTCCCACTCTACGAAATTCGATCGGAACACAAAACGTGATTGGATGATTTCGTAGAACGGCCGCTAGAACAGCGAATGCTCTTTTGGTTTATACGCTCCTTAATGCGACGCTTTTTAAGCGTTTGTGCGAACTATCTCTAACTACGCCGCTGGTCAGTGGCGGATTAACTTAACAGCAGAAATAGCATATGCTACGGACCCCGCGCTTTAATTAAAAAAATAGAGTGGTGGCAATAAAAAAAAACAATATCTGCCTAAAAATTGACGAATACCTATTTAAAAAAAAAATCCCAAAATAGAACGGAACTAAATTCAACGTCCGCAAAGACAGCTAAACATGGCTCTAGAAATGGCATTTTTTAAAATGTATTTTTTTTTAATACTTGTAATTAAAAGTACATACATAAGAAAGCAGGGGTGCCGCTAAAAAATACGGCTCTGCAGCTAGTAAGACAAATGGTAAAGCAAGTAAAGTGCCGTAAAACTACAGTCCACTACTACCTACAACTACGGTCCACAAGTTCAACTCGTAATTATTTTAACCTCCTGGGGTCAGAAGTACTAATACTAGGACAAAATCGGTTTGCAGTGAAAGCCCAAGTATCGAAATAGATACTTGATGCCAAGACCCAGCGTGATAGTACTAGGACAAAATATTTACACCCTCCAGGTGTATTTGAATTACCCGCCGTGTCAGTTTGATGTTACTCGTTAGTCTGTATATATATTTGGCATTGTCGCAGCATTGATTGAAGTGGGCGGGGAGTGATAGTTTCGGTTTTCTGTCACAATACGTCGAGCCAATGACGCATGCAACGAAAAGAGGTTAGTTTAACCTATTATTATCGTTATGATCTTTACTTCTTACTCGCTAATATTGATTTTATTTTCGAGATTAAGAAATATATTATTCGTATATACCGTTATTTTAATTTAATTTTGTATATTTTAACATGATTATTGTATAATATTTTCTTCGGTTACCGCGAGGATTACTCATGAAATAAAACTATGAAAACGGATAAACTCGCGTATATTAACTAATTTTAACTTCATTCCGACGTTTCGAACACTTTACAGGGTTCGTGGTCTGCGGATGACTGACAATGGAGGAAATTTGATAGATCTACCTCCATCAAAATAAGAAAGATAAGTACAAAACTACCCACCAAAGAAAAATTACTAAACCACAGACAATAAATTTTAAGGGTGGATGTAA
>JALPQI010015879.1:0-31273 GCA_025490895.1 Thaumatotibia leucotreta | reverse complement strand
CATTTTTTTGAGTTTGACCTGTTTAAGAGGTTTGCACATTTTTACTTTTAAAAAGCGGTATTACACGACGCGATCCGTCGGATCCAATCAATCGCATGACGACTGAGACAAACAAGGTTCACTCGATAATCTTTTTCGACGGATCGCACCGTATAATACTGCTTTTTAATATTAATTTGAGTAGATATTGTGGTATTTAAAATTATCAAATTTAAATGAATATAACTGCAAAATTAAGCCAATGATTGTTTTTTTTAAATACTAATATTAGTTACAGATAATTATTGGCTAAAAGCCAAGATGCCGGGTCACAGACCTATGTCAAATGAATATTAAAAAAGAGGCACTTGTCGGCCTAGGCCGGCTAGGACGTACTTTCTGGCCGATTTTTAGACACGTAACGACAACATTTTATTGCATGTTTGAGAAAAAATATATGGTGCCAGATCAATCATTAAAGCAAAGACGTACTGGTATTGTAAAACTAAGATTAAAATAGTTGAATATTTTTATATTCATATGGTAGTTGGTGCCCACAATAAAATAGTGTGTAAAATGTTCCGTAATACTTGCATATTAATGCAATAACAGGGCTGATATTTTAAAGACAGATGTGTACCCATATCAAGTCGTCTCAGACAAAAAAATACTGTCTGAACGTATTTACAACTACCGTTATTTGACCGCGCAGACCCAGACTAATGGTAGGTTTCAAAATAAACGCAGGCATATATGCTGCATAGAATATTGTGTTATCTGACACGCTCAATATTTTTTGATATGTACGGATATTAAAGTATTACCCAAAATTTACGCAATATTATTATTTTTATAAGAAATTAAGTATGTTGATAAAGTTTAAACTTACAAATAAAGTAGATGAATAAGCAGAACATTAATAATATGGATTAATTTTTCCACACAAGCTTCTGGTTCTTTACATAAAAATGGAATTGATTGGCAAAGAGTTTGTCAAAAATTACCTCATAGGATATCTTTTGGAATCGTCATGGATTTATGTATGGTCATTTATTTATGTATACATATTTATTCATTGATGTATGGTTTTTTATTTAAGACCACATTCAAATAGCTGTAAAGGATCCGCTTGCTTCTACTTCAACCCTGTAGGTATTTAGATATATTATGTACATTATAGCTTTGATCAACAACATCCGTGTAAAATTCAATACAGCGCTTTTCCCCTCAAACTACGCTTCATCTTTTTTTTGGTTGATAAATTTAAATAGAAGAGAACCATCCAATTACCAATCACTTTTTAATAACCGGTCTTATGACACTTGTCAACAAAATGTTACGGCTGTGTTTGAGAGGCAATTTTGTATATCATACATTACGTCCAACGTGTTTCTTAGTTCATAAACTCTTACGAAAGGTTTGCGAAAGTTAGTAACAAAACACCCAGAAAAAGAATTCGTGATCTGTAACCTAGTGATAGTTTTTTTCATATTTTATCATTTTTAGATATCAAAAAGGTACTAGATGAGATTTAGATTTTGACAGGGTTTAGATTTCTCACGTCTTACCGTAGGTGCGACATACATACGCTTTGATAACCTGGAACGTGACAAAAATATAATTACGCTGACTGTTTTACGTTTATCAAGATAGACTTTGGCTTTTGCGTCTAGTATCTTGATATCGATTATTTTTTGTAGAGAAAACATAACTTTTGACTATGTTTTGTACTACACCAGCTTCAATCAATGCCCGAAAAAGAAACATAACTGCTGTTGGTCTATTTTGTTTCATATACAGAATATAAAAAAAAATCCGTTGTGCCTTGCTTAAATACATAGAAAACAACCGCAACTAAATATTCGTGATACATAATGTGATAAGGACACGAATAAATTCCCTCGCCAGAAAATTAACCCAAAATGGTGTTTTTGGTTACAGCTTCGTAGCCAGGGGCACTACAAACTAAACTACAGAGGCTAAAAAAATCATGGTAGAGTAGTATTATGTATAGTTAAAGTGAATAATCAGCTGAACTTATTATCAGTGATCGGTTTTTTGGATTCTCCCGGCGGGTTTCCTACAGTATCTTGAAAAATAAACTTTAATTATATTGCCATATTTCTGTTTTATACAGTTTGCTCTTGTGTGTATAATACAATAGTGTTAAATAGAATTTTACAGTCACACCCGTAATTTTTTAAAACGTAAAATTCCGCTAGGGGGAACCCAAAAAACCGATCACTGCTTATTATATACTATTGACGAGAAGTTGGCAACGAGGCACCCTCGCCACGCGGCTTACTCATAGCTTCAGATCGGTCTAGCCATTTTCGATGGGACAGCGCCGAGCGAACTCACTTTTGGCTCAGCGGCCCTACCGCGAAAAACGAAATACATAAATTTCGAGGATTTGTCTCTCTCACTCTAATGACGCGTTCGTTTGAGTGACAGAGAAAAAACCTCGAAATTTACGAATCTCGTTTTTCGCGGTAGGGCCGCAGGGCGCGTGCGAGACGGTTGTGGTTAGGGATCGCGTTACTAGGTTTTAAGTGCTATTTTTGTAAAATTCGCCAATAAATGTAAACTTTGTTGACTGTTCTAGTTGTTTTGTTGTGATTTTCCTTATATCAGAATCGGGATCTAATAATACGTGCCTTTCGCTTTGCTTTCCGAATAATAATAAATAAATAAATAAATTTATTATTTTTTTAGTAATTTTAGCTTTAAACATCATTTTGAAAGTTATAATTCAGTTGCTTGTGTTATCTTCGCTAGACGTTTAAACCATACGTGCCTGCCTGCCTACCGTTATGATTAATCTTGTCATTTGTTCTTTTAAATTAACGGTTTATGATCAGTAGTGCAAAATAAGAGCGTGTACTTAATTTAACGTTACTTTTCCGTTAACCCTTAATTTGGCAATGTTCGTCACAATGAACATGGTCTTCGACCCACTTTTTGTATTTTTTTTAAGACAGAATTTTCTGCTCTATACAATGGCGAGGAGGCTAGAACGCACGATTTTTTTGAAGTTTGCCAAATTAAGGGTTAACGGAAAAGTAGTAGTGTAGTTTTTTGTATTTAAGATTTCGTTTCATTTGAGCAATTATGTCTGACCGTGAATCGCGTAGTCCTAAGAGACATAAACGTAAAAGCAGACGCCGAAGTCGAGATAGGCATACACTTAGACGACGTGATAGATCTAACAGCGCTAATTTCGGGCGTCAAATGCAGAATATTTTAAATCGCCTTATCGCGTTAGAAGAATATTCCGTCTCGTCGCATTCACCCCTGCTGCCAGCCCCCCCTAGACAGGTACCATCAACAAGGGTAGCGGAAGAAGCTGCAGCGAGCACCACACCACCTTGCACGCCACCGCCTGTGCAGCGCAGCCCATTGCAAGGCCGTGTGGGTTCTACGGCTGCGTCGACGTCGGGCGTGGACGGGCGGGAGCCTGCCGCTACGGAAGCCCTCGTCGTGGATCAATCGTCAACGGCAGCTATTGTGAGCGCCATCCGGTCCATAAATAATACGGTGAGATCTAACCAATCTTACTTAATTTCTAACTTTGATCCCTCCTTGCACGATTTTACGGTTTGGGCCAAAGAAGTAGACCGCGCAAAAGCCACCAATAATTGGAGTGACAACGAATGTCTTTCTCGTATAGGTTATTTTTTTAAAGGAGACGCTCGCGTGTGGATTAATGAATGGGTTACAAATGATCGTAGCTGGACTAATTTCAAAAAAGAATTTTCATCTTTGTGCCCTAAGCGACCAGATATTGTAAATATTTTGTTTGAGGTGATGCAAACCGACTCGAATAACTACCCGACTTGCGCCGAATACGCGCGACGTTCTTTACTTCGACTACGTATCGTTTCGGGGCTTAGTGACAATCTTCTCTCTGCAATTATAATTCGTGGAATAGTCGACCCACATATTCGTGCCGCTGCGACCAACGCAAAATTAATGCCGGACGACGTAGTAGAATTCTTTTCTATTTATGTTAAGCCGAACAGTAAGTCCACGCATTTCAATGCAAACCGATTGCGCGATACCCGCGAAGTGTCAAAAAATAACTACAACGTTCGGAAGCGACGGTATGAAGGCGGTAAATGTTTTTCGTGCGGTCAATCTGGTCACGTTCAGGCTACTTGTGCAAAAAAACCTAAAATTGAACGTCCGGATACACCTCAACCATCCGCGTCGAACAATAAGCCTACCATTGATAGACCTAAAGCTGGACAGTGTTCTTTTTGCAAGAAGTCTGAACATACGGTTGACACGTGCTTCGCTAAAATTAGATCAGAATCCCGTAATAAAAACAATGTAAATTTTTGCCAAGAGATAAAATCGAATCCGGAAGAAGATATTGTCGTATCCGTGATAATAGGCGTGCCAGTAGATGTTCTTATAGACAGCGGTTCGTCAGCTTCACCCGTTTCGTCGTCTTTAGTCAAGCGTCTCGGTTGCCCTCAGAAAGCCGCCTATCGAAAGGATTAGGGGCGCAAGAAGTAGAGTCCACCCACTGCATAAATGTGCCTTTGGAGTTTCACAATCTTACATTAGAAATAGAATTATCTGTGGTAGCTCCAGAACATATGAGTGCACCAGTTCTAATAGGTACTGACGTTTTGAATCGTCCCGGTATTACCTAAATTCGTACTCGTGAACGACAAACCATCATCTGGGATGATCCAAAACGTGATAACGTGATGACTGTTAACTCTGTTAACTCTGAAGAAAATGCTTCCCTAAACACTACTCTGACCGGTGAAAACTTGATTAAACTGTCGAACGTAATTCAGAAATATTCAGACCATTTCATAACTGGTCCAGCAACTTCTACAGTTAACACTGGAAGCATGTCCATCAAAGTGAACGGTCAAACGCCTGTAAAATATCGACCTTACCGGCTGTCGCAAGCCGAAACGTTGCGTGTACGCGAGATCGTTGAGGATTTGAAGGATAAAGGCATCATTCGTGAGTCTGCGTCAGAATTTTCGAGCCCGATCCTTATAGTGAAGAAAAAAGATGGCTCAGACCGAATGTGCGTTGACTATAGAAAACTCAATGAGATTACGGTTAAAGATCGGTTCCCTCTTCCACGCATAGACGATTGTATTGATCGATTAGGTCAACATCAATATTTTACGAGCCTCGACATGGCGACGGGGTTCCACCAGATTTCGATGGATGATGACTCAATTAAATACACGGGATTCGTTACCCCAGAGGGCCATTTCGAATATTTGAAAATGCCCTATGGTCTGGCGAATTCACCGGTAGTCTACCAGCGTATCATTCCAAATACATTGCGTAAATTCATTGAATCTGTTAAAGTGTTGGTCTACATAGACGATGTCCTCATAATGAGCCACACCGTCGATGAAGGCCTCGATATTGACTAAAGCAGAGTTTTCAATTAACCTTAAGAAGTGTTCATTCTTGTCCACTAAAATAGAGTATTTGGGTCGTACAATTAGCAAGGGTCAGGTTCAGCCGAGCGTAAATAAAGTCAAAGCCCTACGCGATGCTCCTGTGCCCAGTAACGTAAAACAGGTTCGCCAGTTCTTAGGTTTGGCAGGATATTTCCGCCGGTATATTGCGGGATTTGCCGCAAAAACATCGTGCATAGCACGTCTCACCAAGAAAGGCGTACCTTTTCATTGGCGACAGGAGCAAGAGGCCGCAAGAAAAGATCTTATAGACCACTTAACGAAGGAACCTGTGCTTGCTGTTTACGATCCCAAATTACGGTTACGGTGCAGTCCTTCTGCAGATTCATGAATCTGGTCACAAGCGCGTGGTGGGATATTTTAGTAAACGGAGGCAAGGTGCTGAACCAAGATATCACTCCTGCGAACTGGAGACCCTTGCGGTAGTTAGAGCCCTGGAGCACTTTAGACACTATCTGGTAGGCGTACCTTTCACAGTGGTCACAGACTGTAATGCCCTTAAACTTACCCAGAAGAAAAAAGACTTGAAGCCTAGAGTACCCAGATGGTGGATATATCTTCAGGATTTTAACTTTTCTCTCGAGTACCGCAAGGGTACATCACTGTCCCATGCTGACTACCTGAGCCGCAACCCTGTCAACGTGGTTAGAATCGAAAAGCCCCGAAATTGGGCTCAAATTGCGCAGGCGGCCGATGAAGAAACACGATCGCTTATTGATAAACTTAATGACGGACAACTAGATTCAAATCAATACATGACAAAAAACGATCTCCTGTACTATAAATACACCTCAACCAATGAGCCATCGCGTTTCCTTTGTTACATACCTAAGGGGCACCGTATAAGTTTACTCCGCGTCTTTCATGACGAACACAATCACCAAGGTGTCGATAAGACTATGGACCTGATATTGAGGCACTTCTGGTTTCCAGGCTTAAAAGCTTTTATCCAAAAATATATCGCATATTGCATAGTATGCATCTCCCAAAAAAGATTACCTCGTGCACCACATCAGCCCATACATTCTTGGGAAAAGCCAGACTGTCCGTTCGTAACAATTCATGCCGATGCATTGGGACCCCTTCAGGATTCTAACGGCCACAATACAGGGCGTGCCACGGCGATGCCACATGGAGGGAAAGTACCTTAAATATCATATATAGCGTATTTTGCTGAAAGAAAACTTCATTTTATTTTTAAGACTTAGTAAAATTGCATTAAAACTTTTTTATTTTTTTTTTGATAAAAAAATTTATGAAAAAATATATCGCCTTGTCGGAGGAAACATACCTTAATTGTTGTGAAATCTTAATGAAAGAAAACATTATTTCGATTTAGAAAATATGTTCAAACTTGTATTCAATTTTTTTTTATTTTTGTTGAAAAAAAATTGTATGGAAAAAAAATATAACAGCCCGGGAATCGAACCCACTACATACACGAGTCTTCTTTCAGCAATATACGCTATCTATGATATTTAAGGTACTTTCCCTTCATGTGGTATCGCCGTGGGACGCCTTGTATAAAATTTGTAAATGATTAACCAAATAACAATTCTCGAAGCGGTTCTTATACTTAAATGTTGTGGCCGCTTTAAGGTAACCAATAAAATGCAGGCCAGGATGTATTAAACATGCATGTGCCATGCTGTTTTCACTGTGACAAGGTTTTTTAATGGCCATGACGTGATTCATTTCATTCGGCCTACCAAGTACCACCAGCGCATTTAATCAAGGTCGGTAATTTTCCCTTTTCCTGGTAAAATGCACTCCCACCACTTGGGAAAGTCAGTGAACCAGGCATCAATCAAAGCCTTCATATGGCCAGATAATGCCCAATCATCATTAAAGTACAACCAAGATTAAAGAACTGTCCCTCTCTCTTTTGAGTGGACAATTTCGGTTGGTTTAGGGGGGAGGCTGGTAGTTGACGGAGGTCTGACAGGTTGGACAAGGACTTATGTTGCGTCCGCGCAGGTTTCGCAAACATCTTGCAGTGTTGTGACGGCCGTAGTTGAGTGAACACGTTGTGAGTGCTGTGCACAAATTTGAACGTTCGAAAGTGATGTGTAAACACGAAAGGGCTTAAACAACAAAGGTAATGTGCTCATTGCATAATTTGTGCCAGTTGCGTTTTGTCTTTTTGTGCAGTTAGTAAATCGTTGTAATGTAAATAATAACACCGTTTTAAGCATAAAGGGAACTTTAATTAGTTTATTTACTTTTGTTTCTTGCGTATTTGGATATGATGTTAAAATTATAAGGTGGTCATAGGTGTTCATACACATAATGTGAGAATGTCTGAAAACAAAGTAAATACTTAAATAGGTATCATATAAAATTCAGATTTTGTGTTCCAAATATATTGTCATTGCAGTCAGCGAGGCTGGTATTGGCAACAATGCCAAAATATCGGAAACTCAAAACATTAAATCAACATACTAAAAAGGTCGTTTTAAGTCACATAAATTATGCTGTAGCTCTGTTTTTGTGATAAAACGACTTCACATTAAACTGCAAGAATTTACGATAGGCATTACAAGGAAGGCACGTTTTTTTGCTCAATTTAAAACTTTTTTATCGTGCTCCTTTTCGTGTCTTATTTTAAGTCCGGTTTGACAACAAACTGGTCCAATTATGGTGGGTACCTTGGATTGGCTACTTCGTGATTATCAGGTGTAAACATGAATTAAAAGGACTAAATGTAAATGTGTCTATTATAAACACAAAAAGCAAATGTTAAGTATGCACAGTCCTTAGAATTAGCATTATCGTCCGTTAACAACCAAAACTCACTAATTAACAAATACCTACTAAAAATAAAGCTCGTACCTCAGTTCCAATTCAATACTGACATACACGAGGTTTTTAAGAGTAGTCACCGTTTTTATAGTTTGTTTTGATTGTAAGCAGATATATTATTATATCTACCTAACTACTTATAGGTACATATTACTTACTCCGTGATTTATATTACTGTCGCTGTGATGAAATAGTCCCTTTAAATCATCTTGCTTTACATATTTTAACTATTATAGTGGCCGATTTCTAAAAATGGACTTTTGACATAAATTGACTTAAACTTTCACGATTATCACTCATAGTTTAAAGACAAACGCCCGAAACGTCAAGATATAATTAAAAGTTGACGCGATTAAGGCCCGTTCGTCTTTAAAATATCAACTTTTGACAGTTTAGAAATGAGCCTTATATGACGTTAAGGCTATCAGAAAAATGGTGAGCCTTACCCTCATATTAATATGGATTACCTAATCTATAGCCGTCAAAAGTCCATTGCTGTTAATCAGCAACTATATATTATGTCAATTGCATGTAAACAAGTCGGATGATTCCTACATTTAAATTGTAGCCTTGATATAGGTATTCCACATGAATTTAATTAATTGTTTAGATCATTATCATTACCTAATAATAATTAAGTTAATACGTTATTATGTTAATTGGAGATGGTTTGCATAATATTGATATTATTCGGCATTATTTTAGTTTACAAGTCTTCGTAATTTACATTATTGGTATGGTTTAAAATGGGCACTAAATGTCAATTTGCTTAGTAATTAACACTTTTTAAGACTTTGAGAGCTGATATCTCGAAAATGGTTCACTTAAATAAAAATACCTGTTAGAAACATTCATGTCATTTTCAAAGACCTTTCTATTGACAGCCCACATGCTTATGTACATCGAATAAAAAATCTACCTCTCAGTTACCTACATGTATCCAGGGCCCCAAACTCAATTTTTTTCTTTTTTTTTTTCAATATAGTATCACAATTATGTAGCGGTCCTTACCACGTTACTGAAGTATTTATCGTTTCCGAGTAAATCGGCTGTGACAGACAGACGGACAGACAGACATGACGAATGTTTACCTAAAAACCTTATAAAAAGAATACCTCGTGGATTATGAACATTCACACATATAATATATGTATAAATATAATTCAATGTGACTATATCTATATCGCAACGAATCCAAATATTTTTATTCAAACCACTCAATTGGAAATCGTATATTTTTAACTCTTTGGCCTGTTTAATCAAAAAATCAACATTATTACTTACACGAGAAATGGGCAAAAAACTTAATAGGTAACTACTCATCTAAAGAAGTGTTTCGCAATAGAAGTTACGTGCGTACGGGGTAGGTACAAGCAGGGATGGAATATCAAAAATAATTTCGACAATAGTTGAGTAAGTATTTTGTATACGAACTAGGTATGTTGAATAATTTGTGTATTTTTCAAATAGTTCGACAGGCATACCTGTGAAGATATCAATAAATAAAACCAGCTTACCCACAAATTAACCTACATTTAGTCAAGGTCACTGTTATACGTCAACAATATAGGTACATTTTTCTATTATACGCAAGAATTTGCTGTAATTAGTAAGAATGAAACAAAAATAACTTATATCACAATATAGCGAAAGTTGTACGACAGGATCAAATAATAGGATATAGAATAAGTTTAATTTATATACCTATATCAATTGTACAGATTTGCTCTGATTTGCTCTGATTATGCTTTGATTTGAGATAAATAATTTAGCGACGTGCGATTACTTTAAATGATTTTGAAAAATAATTCTATCGAATAATGTTTCCGTATTAGCATTCACTAAAACATACATTATTATCTTTGTTCATTGTTCAAGATTTTAATCTGTAATTTCAAATTCATTTTGAGAAATTTGAGATCTCCTGAGTAATAGAACAAATACGTATGTAAATAAGCAGCAACATAGATTTTGGCAGAATCGTCATAAGGATGACTGAGACAAAACCTAATTGCTCTAAATGTTGTTTACAGTTTACTAAAAAGAATCAAATTATTTTATTAAATATTGAACGTTTCCTGTATTTTTAAAAGGAAACATAATTTTAAACAGTTACATTTCTTATCCTTTCGGGATTCTGATAAAGAGAGAAAAGTAAGTATGTAGTACCTGTAATCTACAGAAATTTTGAGGAAGAAATAAAATTATTTTATCAAATATTTCATTACATCCCTGAATTCTTTTCACTAATTTAACGGTGCGTAATATTTTATGTCTCTGAAACTCTTTAAATGTATTTATTGTACTTATTTTGAACAGAATATTATTAAACCCAAATCAGAATGCCTATAATAGGTACGTTAATTTTCTGTTCTTGTTTTAATAATGCTCAAAGTGCTCTACAACTACATAATTACGAGTACATACACAATATTAAGTACAAAGCAAAAGAGTCTAGTAAACATAAAATAATTATTTATGTTAACACACATCAATACATATGTAATTGAGTCAAAATTATTTTTGTTGTCTTGTTTCATACCATACTGTCACGCTTTTTGTTAGGTACTGTTTTGACTCAGTATATAAAAAAAAACCGGTACACTTGTATTTCTTTTTCACACTAGGTTTTAATCCATACATCTAAAATTCAAAACAAAACATCATATTATACAAAAATCACCACTGCGTCACGTGTTTAAAAGGACACAAAACAAGACACCAAAAATAATTTTGACCCAATTACCCCTGAATTCGATAACGGTCAAATTACTGGACATGATCTTTTTTGACCGCGTTTTGGATTTTTATTTCGAACCAGAATTATTAAAACTATTCTGTATTAAGGAGGCTTGAACACACGGCCATCCCTTATTTCTGTCGAATTAAGGGTCAGGCCAAAAATCATAGTGAATAACACTTGACACTATTTGAATAGGAAAACAGCCTGTCCAGTTTACTCCTAATTATTCTTTGGTTACAACTTACGATAAGGTTCCTTTGATGTAATCGGTTAGTCAATAACTGGTTTATTTCGGTTATTATTACTATCAAAGAACCGGTTCTTTTTCCATAAGTAAATATTCTTATCGTTGACTGAATTATTTATTAATAGAATAATCAGATGTTACGATTTGTTTTAATATATTTCTATGTAATTTTTAATGGAAAAATCGAAGTCACTATACTCTGAGAAATGTCTATGGTTACAGAGTGCCACTGAACCTAAAACTAGATCAAAAATACACGATCAATCAATCACAATCGAACCTTTGACCGTTATTACTTAATATTCACATGCATCGGTATTTTTGTGATACTTAGGACAACTTTTCCAATCAGAATCCTGGATTGTGATAATTTAAAGATCGAAAATGACGATCTGCTCAAACTTTGACATCGGCACATACGCCAAATTGAAGTTGCGTGGAATGGAAGCAGATTTATTTTTATTAATAAATTGCTAATGTTCTTCTATACATACGCAAGTGTAAAAAATGCGTTAAAGATACATGATATTAACAAGTGTGCGTGCAAAAATAAATAAAAAATTTCATTCATTTATTTTCTTCAAGTATTATTACTTACACCGGGATTCTGATATTTGCATAATTGAAATCGTTTTTTTCTTGTCTATAATTCCAAATATGTTTTCTATTGCATGCTTGCGAATAATATACATACCTCGGCGAGAACAAGGGTTGCTTGCCTGAGACCTATCTCCTCAGTATCGACCTCACTTCGCTCGACCACCTACATGTCTTCGATCAGTGACTCCTAATTTGTCGACTATTAATAAAGCGGTTTTTGAATTAAGTAGGTACCATAAATTTCTTGCAGTGCAGCTACGTAGATAGGCTATTTTTTTATTAAGTATGTAAGGTATAATAGGGTCAAACGCAAACCCATGTTCGGAGTCTTTTCGGTGGACAATCTAAAAGTTAAGGCCTATAAAGCTTGATTTTCTTATGAAATCCTTATCTTCATTAAGTCGTACTCCTTTTTCATTGCGTTGTATGGTAAAAATCATTACTACCTACCTGTCCACAGGCTGTTAACTATAGACCACAGGAAAGAAAAAGTGCGTGTTCAGCTGAACTGTAGAGCCCCTTTTTCCTGTGGCCAATAGTAAGCAACTGGTAGGAGTGTAGTCGTGATTTTTATCATACAATTCAATAGGGAAGGAGTGCCTTTAAATGACAATGAGGGATGACAATAAGAAAATTAACTCTCATAGCCCTTAACTTTTAAAATGTCCACCGGAAAGACTCATAACATGATTTTACCCAATATGGTCATTTGGTCAACCAGTTTTAATCCTTACAATTTCGATAAATGAACCATTATCAAGCGTGGCTTGACGACTTTTAGCCGGTTTTTTCCTCAAAAGTACGTAACGGAATCCTAAACACTACGTTTTGATTCAATGTTGTTTCCCGCGGAAAATCCAAATCTTTTGCCAAGTACCAAGAAAGCACGCTGACTGATACAGGCGTAAGGCAACTGGGGAATACCCTGCCATCAGTGCGCGGCCTGAACGCTTAGCTTTATATAGGACTACGAATAATGATATTCTATCCTTTCGATATTAACTATGCATAATTTTACTGATATACATGTTTCAGAAGAACATACTGTTTTCGTAAAGTGAAGAATGGATGTTTTCACAGTATCATTTCACATATTATCTGTAAATTACATAACTCATGAGACATGAGATTCCCATGAGACATATACAGTCATACGTATAGCTCCTAAAGATATATCGCGTCACTAACGTTTGCGTCTGTCTTTGGCCGCGTGTGCTTCTTAGATGAAGATCCTCATGACAGCGACTGTTGATGTGAATTACGTTAAGATCAAAATTTCTTTACAAAAAAAATGCATAGGTAAATAATGTCCTGTGGGCATAGTCTTTAAACACTTTGTTTCCAAAAGCGCTTGGTGTTATTGTGTTCGATCAAAAGGGTTAAGTTAAAAAAGTGTTGCTTAAATACAAAAGTATAAAGCGTCTTCAATAAAACTACAGTTTCTGGAATCTTGAAATGTGTGCCTCATGCATGCACCTGGTACGCAAGAAAAATATTACAGATCTATTTAACATTTTATCGAACTATTTAAACCAGGAAATTCTTGGAATGAATCAAGTATCTTATGTATTTAGTTGTTATTCCGTGTATTATTTGTGGTGTGTTACTGCTCTGTGATATTTGTATGTGGATATAAATTTTATCGAAGTGTCTCAGTACAAGCTCGGCTGTTCCTCAAAATTATGAGAGTAGTCATATGTAGATGTGTCATCTGTAAAATAACCGTTAAAATACAATTTTGTTAATATTGTTGAACTACTAACCCTACCTGTTACGAAATAAATAACATCGTAAACAAACAAAAAAATATGCTCGTAATTGAATTTGCTTTACCTCTTTACTGACAAAAAAACCTGACAGACTTATTTAATAAGCATTTTATTGTTATTTGCAAACTTTGTTCTTGCCAATTAACACATATTACAAGCACCAGGACACACGTTTTAGAGATTTGAAATCGATAAAAATTAATAACATGATATTTATCGATACTTTTTTGAGTTACTAAAAGTGATAGAAACAAAGGAAAAACGGATAAATCTCCTGTCTCAGGCAATATATTAACTCGCTGCTCTAAATATCTAGTCGCTAGTACTCCAATTCCTAAATTATTGTTATCGGTAGACATAGAAGTCACGGTGGTACAAACAAAAATTTTGCTAGGAACTTCCACTACGTATTATTTTATCGATAAGTTATTTTTTATGACAGAAGTAACGTTCTGACTTCGAGATAAATTTATCTAAATTAGGCTCAATTGTAAAGCAGTCGAAAATTAAACTTGCTTTAGACAGAAAGTGACAAATAATTAATACAGATACGGTTTCTTAAATTGTTAGTAGATAAAAAAACGAAGGAAAAATGTTAAAGACGACTACTCAGTATTATTCAAGATATGTAAAATATTACCAGTGCATGATACAGTGAATTTAATGATAGCTTTAGAAGAATATGGTAGTAATGAATTTAAATTTAAAAGTGAACGGTCATGTTACAACACACCAACAGGGGAAGTATATTGTACCTAGAGTAAGTAATTATTATGGTCGGAGAACAAGACGTTATCTAGTCCCTACAGTTTGTAATCTTTTGTCTATAAAGAACACTAGTTAATCAAAATATTCATTTAAAAAGAAAGTTAGGGAAGTGTTGTTGTCTGCACTATAGCACTGATGTGAATCGGTTTTGTCAGATAGGTACATGCAGGAATAATATCTTTATACAAAAAAAAATGGTAACTGTAATAAGTAATAATATTTGTATAAATAGGCTAGTTATAAGAGAGCATATTATCTCCGCCAACAAACTGTTCTACAGTTTGGCGGGCAATATATTAATTGTAGCCAGGTTGTTTTTCAGAATAAATGATTTATTTATTTTTATTTTTTAAACTATGAAAACAAAGTTAGCTGTTAAAGTATATTTTTATTAGAATTTTATAGGTCCTTAAAAATACATAGATAACAATGCTGGGTAGTGGTCAGCATATTCTCGTTATTTTTTATTTATCCGCTGAAATTATCAGAAAATATGAAATGGCATTTCGAAATGAGTATTCACTTATCGATGAATTTAATACCGATAGGAAGTCCCTAGTTAATTGACGTTATTGCCACCGCGACTTAAAGTTTGGTTATCGGTTATCTTATTAAACTTTTTTTTTAATACTGGCTACTGACACCGATGTCAAAAAGAAACGGATTTAATTGTATCTACTGTCGATTGTCTATTACCGATCGAATTTATTCATTTGGTTTGTGTATATTTATAAGTTTACCAATGCCGCAGGTGGGGTTTGAATCCACATCCTCAGCTATCGCGGCTAATGCCTAGACCACACGACCACTCCAGCAGGCCAGCTCCAGCTGGCTTAAACCAATGTTGATTATTGTTTAAGCAACGTTTATTTTAATGAGGCACAGGTTACTATATTTTATTTAAAATTTCACCAAGTCTCTAAGAATACAACGGCTGTGGCCGACGGACAGAATCAGATATCGAAGTGATCTCACGTGCATGCATGTTCTGAAAACAGGTAAAAATAAAGAGATGAAGAGTAATATTGATTCAGTAATTTTTTTATTGCAAGCACTAAAAATATTGTTCATCCATTTGCGTAGAAACATCACTAGTAGGTATTCCCGCCCCTACTTAGCGTACGCATGCTAATATTTTAAGCACTGTGTAAGCAAAATTTCATAAAAATGAAAGAATGCTGATGACAAACATAAATTATGTAATAGTCAAACTATCGAAAGTGACAAGTTATATGACAAAAACATGTCGGGCCATTCTCAGTGTAGGGTTCCGTAGTTATTAAGAAATAGCTGGGCCGAGTATGTTTGGAATAGTTAGTTTTATTTTGATTTTTGGACCCACGAATCTTAAGTTGAGGGTTGAGGAGGTGAGGGAGCACAATTTTTATTTATTCTAGCGGTTATCACCGAAAATATGAACTTGAGAGAAATGCTTTCTTTTGGGACCCTTATTATTTTTGAGTATATAATATATTGAGGGAAACCATGAAAAAAAAGTTTTATTTATATTTTATTGTACCACTTTTTCGGCGTGATTAATATGTGAAGGGTCCACGGAAAGAACATGTCTAGTCAATTCAAATTACAGAAGAAAAAACCAACTTACTTTTGACAGAACACGGTGTGAATTTGCCCTGATTTTTTTAAAGTACTGGACATGGTTTTCCCGTGGAGCCTTCATGTATACATGTCCCAATTTGCAAATGTCTCGTACTGAGTTATAACTATTAACTAGTTTGCAACGGAACCCTAAAAATATGACGCAATATGACATTAGCCCCCTGTGTCCGGTTGATGATAATAAAGCTAACTTCTTATTTACTTTAAGACACAAGTTTCACGGAAACTTAAGCTCAATAACTACTCGACCTCTAACACTAAGTGTCAAATCTCAAAATTTAAGTCTTATTCAAGTAGTAACTTTTCACATATATGCCTCCATCCTAAATAAATCAGACGTTTCTCGACTGTTTCCGACAGTTTACGTCTAAAATGAATAGAGAATGATTGAAGCTACTTTATTGGCGATTTTGGGCATTTTTACTTCTAGGGACACCCAATTAGCTTATCTCTCACAAAAAAGTTAACTTCGATGTCCGCTTTGTAACAACAATTAAGCATGAAATATTTACGTAATCCGCTTATTAGTGTTTTTATAGTACATTATACGCGTTTTCTTTCTGGATTATATGATAAACAAATATTTTTGTTAATATTCAATGCTTAATTGTCGTTACAAAGCTGACATCGAAGTTAACTTTTTTGTGAGAGTTAAGCTAATTGGGTGTCCCTAGTAGTGAAAATGCCCTTTTAATAATTGGGTCATTTGCAGAAAAAGTGTACCTTTTAATTTCACGAAAATAAGTATATAAATTGAGATTTCTCAGTTTAGTTACTCCCATACTAAAGGTATGAAAAATTCTGTAACAAATTTGAGATTTTTTTTATCAGTTTCGTTACATTTCGTTTCATACCTACATTTAATATGGGAGTAACTAAACTGATTAATCTCAATTTACATACTTATTTTCGTGACATTAGGGACATGTTTTTTTTGTCTCATAACTGAAAAGTACGCGTAAAATGATGTATTACAGTCCATGATCGCAAAAAAAATTAAAAGGTACACTTTTTCTGCAAATGACCCAATTATGAATATTATGACAGACGATGTTTGTGAAACAGGAAACAGAAAATAGGTATCAAAGGAAATAAGTTTATTTAAATTGTGTTCTTTATTATCAACTTGAAAATATATATTTTTTACTTTTACATTGATATGGTAGTATTAAATTGTAGTAGCTATAGTGAAACCAGGCTAAGTAGGAGTATATGGAAAATTTACTGGTATACTGTTATATGAAATTTACATATTAATTATGAAACAGACAAGAACACGAATAATTGGTCTAAAGATAAAGTATATAATCTGTGCCCCAAAAACAAAGTCACGTTTTATAAAGTTACAATTTACAATTTTACTGTTTTGCTTTCTTTCTAGCCAATAAGTGCGTGTGTTAGAGAGGCAAACAGCGAAATTGTAAAATGTAACTTTTTAGGTAATAATTCAATTTAGCATTGTGATTGTGAACAATGCTAAATTGAATTATTACCTATAGATATTATATTTTTTGTAATCAATTCAAAGTAAGATTATTCCCTTATTCGAATTGTATTAATTGGTAGATGCGACCATTGCATTGTTTTAATAATGTTATATAAAATAATATTTCCGGTACACACCATAACATAAAAAAAATATTGATCTAATACTGACTCCTTACATTTTGTGCCATAACAACCTTTCACTTACACTAACAAAATAAATCATTACATTACTCGTCACATGCTTTATGTTATGCATAAAACTAACCAAAATAAATATTATTCCATTTACATATTTTGTGGAACAACTCAACTTGTTTTTTTTTTTGTGATGTATTTTTTAAGTAGATCTATAATTTTTGAATATTAGATGTCATATAGCCAACATATGCCAATGAAATATGGCTGTTAATGTTGCCCCTACCCTTAGTTTGGCAAAAGTATAAAAACGTTTTTCGAGAGAATTCGATATACCTATACCTACTTTTTTACTTTTAGAGGCCTTGGCGGCGGCGGTTACCTTTTAGTTTGATACATCTAATCAAGTCTCAGCGAACCAGAAATCTCCTAAGAAACCCTATAGTCCCCAAAAAACTAGCAAGTCTTAACACAAAAAACAAATGGAAAAGGATGTAAAGTGCCCTTTTTTACTATGTCTAAAATCTGTGCATTATATGGAAAAAGATCAACCACGGAATCGTACAATGAACACAATATGCTCTTTCCATTTTTTAATAACGAATATAATTAATTGTTTTTCTAACGTATACGTATTACTAATGTTAGAGTCTTGGAACAGCATTACTAAGATTTGTGATTAATTCGTACAACTTAATTTCATCATTAAGATACATTAGGTAAATAGGAAAACCATAATATTTATGACGTATCTAATGTGCGTAATGTAAAGGAAAAATAACCAGGTGTACACTCGTAAGTTCCACCGTAGTTACTTTTCTTATTTTTCATTTGAACCTTATTCTGAATGTAAATTGGTTACGATTTAACTTCTTTCAAAAGCAATGAAACAAAATAAATTCTACTTTTTTAATTGGTTCACGAATTATTCAAATTGGATTGCAACAACTAAGTACATTGTAAAATACATTGGGTCTTACGAGGATAGAGGAATTAGGCACCTAAAAATATTGCTGTTGTTGAAATGTATTTTTTTTTATTATATTTGAATAACATACTTACTTATATCTTCTCTAGTTGGTCCCTCATTCCTGAGAAACGTCTCCCACAGTCTTTATGAAGGGACTATATTTTCAAATTCCGTTAAACCATACAACTATAGTCCAGTACTACAACTATGGTCCACAAGTTCAACTCGTAATTAAACAATAATGGAAATCTTTTATTTCGGTTTTATTTAAGTTTTTTAATTATTAATTAGGAGACTTTGTGTAACAACTGAGTCAATAATATAATAATTATCCTAAATCGAAGATATTTTACTTAGTTTTGGACCATAGTAGGAGCTTTTGGACTATAGATGGGTAGTTTTACGGTTTGTAAGGTTTAAATTTCAATAGCTCAGACTGAGTATGACGGGCAGGGCGAAGATATTCCAATTGATTTCGCAATCACATAAAGAAATCACACTTTATAATGCCTTTATGGATATCTAGGTTCTTCCCGTTAATATAAAAACCTTCAACCAAAATACAATTTAAACTTCCAATTGATATACAACATGGTCAATATTATGTTTATCTAACGTGCTTGGAAACACATCTCGTTTATATAATTGATATCAAGTTACTATACCTAACCTTGAAATACCAAGCCTTACCCTTATAGTCCTTATACCCTTCAAACCGTTTCTAGGTCACAGTTTTTAGTTACCCCGAGCGTACCTGTGTTAACCGGGTCCTTTTAATCCTCGTAACTAACCCCCTTATTTAAGTTGACAAACGTTTATGAATAAGGGGGTAAATATGTTTACAAAATGTAGACATGGGATCCTGACACCTCCAAAATTCGGAATTCAATACGTTTCCTTCAAATGTTTTTAACAGAAAATTCCATGTAACGCCTATAATACAAAATACTTAGGTATTGCATGAGGCCTGAAGGTCGCCAAGCTTGATCTTAATTAGAATCATCTGACACGTTAATAAGTCTATTTGTATACATCAAGCATTGCTCAGAAGGTCTATTCTAAAGTAATGGCTGTGGGTGTGGGCAATCGTCGGTTGATTATGAATTGTAAACTCAGATAGTGAGAAGGAGATAGAAAATAACGACATCGATTTAATTTATTAATTTGATCCCTACTTACCCCCTTATTCATAAACGTCTGCTAACTTAACAAGCCGCTAATAATTGTTTGTCCCTTTCGGTCTTAACAATCTATCCATAAGAGCAAAAGGGACAAACAATTATTAGCTGCTTGTTAAGTTAGCAGACGTTTATGAATAAAGGGGTTAGTTTATATTCCAGACTGTATTGGTGATCTAGATCTATACAGAATATCCTAAAAATCCCAAAAATTTTAATTTGGTTTAGAACAATTTTTCTCTTTTATTTTTATTTATTTAATTACAACATTACGAACAAAATATACTTATATAAGTATACATATGTATATATAGATACTTTTTTTCTAACTATTCATGAATGGCATGAATCTTGTAACTGAAACAAAACACAGAAACACCCGTTAATACGATTTTGTTGGAGTCAAAAACAGAACGATTTAGACGGGAAAACGTATTATGCAGGATCAATTTGTGCATTCCACGAAAAAGTCCACCATTATCCCGTACGAACACGGTTTTTCTCAAAATCCTCAAATCCAAATACATTTTTGTTAATTGCATTTGCATACATTAACTGTAATTTAAGTGACAAATTGTACAGTCGAGTGCATAGACACATTTGTAAGGGATCAGTATGGAGAAGTGTATATATATTAATGCCCTTGACTGTACAAAATCTAGGAGTACAGAGATTAAAACCTTTGCACAATGCAGTAAATGTCACTAGGGTGGTATTAGCTGTTATTTTAGTACATTGTGTATTAACCCCTCGTATGCTTAGACACGGATCCGTGCGTAGGAATTTTAATTTATTGTTTTAAGTGTCAAGGTCACTTTTTCAGTAACCTAATTTGGCAGGAAGCATACGAAGGGTTAAGGGCGATAAATAAGAATTCATAATTCTTCTACCGCCCGTGGCACACACAATGTTTTTCATCACACCTGTGAGGAAAAAAGTAAATAAAACAATATATTTTCACAAAAATACTGTAAAATGGTCTTAATCATTTCTCAAAATCAGGGATGATTTTTTTACATTTTTATAACAGAAATCCCGGCGCGCACCGCGCTGGTGCGACGTATTGTTGTATGAAAATCCTTGATTGCCATAGGGCGTAATGACGCATCTACGGCGCGCATCGCCGCAGCGCATTGGCGCACTTACCGAACAGGTGTGATGAAAATAATTTTTCAATTTAGTATGACGATTGAGGAATTTCTAATTTTTCACCTACATCAATCTATTAGTGAATAATATAAGACCTACGTCAATGCAACTTGGGTTACATTTAGCGTCGGGATGGCGAATCTTATTAACCGTGATTTTGTTTTTTATATGCCTCAAGTACTAGTAGTAAAATTGTAAATCACTTTATTGTACGCCGAATACAACACAGTTATACAGACTTTTAGGGCCAGAGGCGAGTAGCAAAGACCGACGCAAACAGGCATAGTATTGCAATAAATTGTATTAAACGTAATCTTATTAGTAGTATGGTTGCTACGGTGAATTCAAGCTAAGATATTTCCAAATGTCTGCACGTGTTTCCACGATAGTGTTACTAGGACAAAGTAAAGGTGCTGTTCCAAGTCCTTGGTCCTTATCGATTCCGTTCACCAAACACGTTTATTGCGAAAATTTACGTACCTACATACCTGCACTTTGTTTATTGTTTAAATAAAGTGATTGTTTATTATATGTCGAAAAAGTGAAGTACTTACGTAAATGTTAATAGGTTATGTAAATAGGCTCTTCAAATAATTGAAATTGTGTGCCCTAGCAGGGTGTCATGTCATTACCTACTTTAGTTATTAAGACCTTACCAAGTAAATTTGTTCAAGACTATGCAATAAAATAAATTGAAAATTGAATTAGAATCATCATTAAATACTTTGTAAATATATTATGACCGGTCCTGTGCTACCCGCATCTAGCGGACTCCTGCGATCTTCACCAGGTCATCAGTCCACCTTGTGGGGGGCCTACCCATGTGGCAATCTTTCGGGGAGGCCTATGTTCAGCAGTGGACGTCTTGCGGCTGATATGATGATGATGATGATGAAATATATTATGTCCGTCGTCGAATTGTTTTGTTAGGCATTAACTCAAATGTTCAGTAGTTCTGTGTTCCTCGTTTATTTATTGCTTGTATACAAAGGAATATCAAAATTGTATTGCTTTTAAGGGATACTAGATAATAAAATTGTGTACGCATTATTGAAAACGATAGTCTGCGACAAAATTGTTTACTTATTTTATGAGAGTTGGCCCGAGATTAAACTCTTTACATTGAGTTTTCTGTCGATTTATTTGACTGTGTTGATTACGGTAATTAGAAAGGTCAAAACATGAATTGCAAACGAACGAATTACGAAACTATAAAGGTATCAGACTAATTAGGTAAATAACTACTTAACAAATTTTATACTACTTAACTCGGTAACCTATACTCAATAATTGGGTATCTCATAATGGGATTCACGTTCACCTACTAACATAGTAAATAATTATGTATACTAGATAGTTTTGATTGAATTAACACTTTCGTGAGATAAAATATCTATAAACAACGTACTGACGAGCTCGCGAGTCGCGAGGCGTGAATGCGGGCTCAGTGCTTGATGATGGAGACCTAGGCTCTCCGAAACATGTCAGGCGTAGCTTCTAAAGAGAATGTTCTCGACAATTTAAAATTTTCAAAGAATCTGTTCATGCCAAAACCGTTGTATATACATGCCTGTTAAGGTATATTTCATACCTTGTTTACTCAATTGTGAAATACAATATTATTCATAACTCATAACACGTTTCTAGTTCTCATGGAAACATTCTCAATGGGCACTTATCTATTAAATTCTCATGAAAATTCTCGGAAATTTCCGAGTGTATTCCTGCAATTTTGAGAATGTTCCGTCACTTGTACATTGCTAGTGCGTAGTGACTAAATATACATGATTTTAACCGATTAATTATATTAATAACGACATCGTTTTTAAATTTTGCTACACCTAAATTTTTTATTTTTAAAATTCATTCATATGATTTGATTATATTTTAATGAGTTTGCGCAATAATGGCATTTGTATCCTGTAGGTGTGATAATGCCATTTTCGTTATTCATTCATTCTGTAATACATTTTTCTACATAACTAACTACCTATATGTTACATAATATGTGGCTCGTAATCAGTGTAACGTGTATCTCAGTATGTGGTGAACCTAGCTATGTACAAGATGCAGAGCATCCTCAAAATTGCGGGTATATACTCGGGAATTTCCGAAATCCGATATTAATGTTTCCATAAGAACTTATAAAAAAGTGTTTTTTTTTTTTTTTTCTAGCCTGTAGGGGTGTCCCACTGCTGGGCAAAGACCTCTCCCTCAGATTTCCACAGCTCCCGGTTCGATGCCAAGTCTGGCCAATTGTTGGCGAAGGCGTCCAGGTCGTCCCGCCATCTCCGCCTGGGCCTGCCTCGTCCCCGCCTAGTTTGCGGCATCCACTTGGTGGCTGTAATAGCCCACCTTTCTGGATGCATGCGGTAGACGTGACCGGCCCAGTCCCACTTTAGCCTGGCAGTCTTTTCGCCCACGTCAGCCCCAAAAAGTGTTATGAGGAATATTGTATTTCACAATTCAGTAAACAAGCCAAAAAAATATACTTTAAAAGGCATGTATACACAACGATTTTGGCATGATTAGATTGTTTGTAAAATTCAAATTGCCATGAACATTGTCTATAGAAGTTTCGCAACTTATGAAACTTCTCGGTACATTGCTAGGTGAACCACACCTTAGATACATTCGTATTTAAATAAGCTGTCTGGATTTGTTCGAGACTAAAATTCAGTGTAATACCTACTTTGCATTTTTAGGTTTTCACAAGGTCATTTAGGCCTGCTTTCACAGTCAGGGGTTATCAACTATTACGGGGTTAACTGATTAAGTTCATATCAATGATTGACACTTCTAACTGTTTAAAATCGGTAAGTGGACCTCGATGTCATTCATTGTATTACGTAGTTGTTTATATGTTGTTACAATTTATTTGTGAGTTTTTCCGTGTGATAAAAACTACATATATGAGTCATACACTTTACTTTATTATATGTCTTTACGTAAGCATTTCATCCATGCCGATTTAAATACCTAATGTTAATGTCAAATAGACTAAAATTATTTATTATTTATTTACTAAATCAAATATAAACGGTTCATAACATTATATATGTCTCAAAGCGTATGTTAGGGCCCGGCCCCATGACCACGGTGCGGCGCCGTAAACGTAAAGGTACGAGTTCGCAGCCGACCGCAGGCGACAACTGCAGACGACGTGTCGCGACGACACTACTGGTTTCTATGTATTTCTATGAAATTCCCTCCGTAGTTAGCGACATGAAGCTAGCGACGCGTCGCCGAGCGGCAGACGGCAGTGTCGCCCGACCGCAGATCAGTAGTGTCGCTGACGCTCTGCATTTAATCATAGGTCATGTGGCTTGTCGTCTTTTTCTGTATAATAAAAGCAAGTCATCATCATCTTCTTCCTCTTCTAATAAAAGACGTAAAAAATTGCGATCACTATTCTCGAACACGTCAGACATCTTGTTTCACGGACCGCTCGGAATTAACTGGATGCCATCTGCAGTTGTCGTCTGCAGTCGGGATCGAAATCATGACTGCAGCGACAGGACGCAACGACGTGTCGCAACGACATGAAGCGACGACATGTCGTCTGCTGGTGCTGCGTGCGGTCGGCTGCCAACTTGTACCTTAAAACGGCGCGGCGTCGTGGCATTGCACATTATCGCACCGTGGGAAATTACGGCGAGGCGTCGTGGCATTCCACGTTGTTGCACCGTGCGAAATTACGACGCGGCGCCGGGCAAATCCACGTTGTCGCGACGGGCAGTTTAACGTTGCGGTGCCGTGTGGAGTAGATGCATTACGTGTTGCTTTTTTAAACGAAGTGATATTTTCCATAAGAGTTCTTCAAAACTTGACACAGACATTCTAAAATAATCATAAAACTTGTGATCACTTGTTTTCAGTGCCTTGTACTTCCTTATGAAATGACTTCCATCATGATTCATAATAGAAAGATATGGATTTATCCAATATTTTCTTTTCCTTTGATTTTTCTTCATGTTTCTTCTTATTATAAGTAACAAGAGCAGAATACGTGTTATGGGATCCATGTCGAATTGCAGATTGATCGCAAAAATGTTTGGAGAAGTATGAGAAGGTACGCCGTCGTGGTACAACGTGACACCGCACCTTGCATCTACTCCACACGGCACCGCAACGTTAAACTGCCCGTCGCGACAACGTGGATTTGCCCAGCGCCGCGTCGTAATTTCGCACGGTGCAACAACGTGGAATGCCACGACGCCGCGCCGTAATTTCCCACGGTGCGATATACGTAACGTGCAATGCCACGACGCCGTGGCGTTTTACGTTTACGGCGCCGCACCGTGGTCATGGGGCCGGGCCCTTACTGTAGCACATATTGTCATACTAATCATGTAATGAAACATATTCCTTCATTTAATTTCTTTGATCTACTTTAAGTACCTACTGTTGTTTATCGTATTGTATTTGTTTAGATTGATGTCATAAAATATTTGCTTATATTTTATCTAACGAATGTCCAAATGTTACAAAATATTGATTATCAATCGATGAGCAAATTAGAACATCGATGATATAGATTGATAACACGTTATGAAATTAATCTAAATAGTGAGGTACTTCATACAGGGCAACAGTCTAATGCCCTCTTAATATTTATGGATACTTTACGTAAGCATTTGGCATTTTATTTGGGCAAGTATTAGACTAAACGTATATTATAGTATTTATTTTTACGTGCAGTAAAAGTATAGTTTGTGTTGCACAGCGGAACGTATCCAAATTATAAAGATTTATAGGGTGTCCCAAATATAACGCAAGATTTAAATGTAAGTAATGAAAAAGCACACTTTTTTCGACCAATTCCAATTTTTTTTCCTAACACACAAAGTATACAGAATAGGATTAGGTAAGTATTCTAATTGCAAATCGTCCAGCAGCCCTGGTCTCCTTGACAAAACGGTTTTGACCCCATTTTCCGACCGTTTTTCGTTCATTTCAGTGAAACCCAAATATTGAGATTTAACATACCTAATTGTTAATTTTGTCAGCAAGCTCTGGATCGCCCATGGTTTGAAGGAGAGAATTTCACACTGCAGCAACGAAATTCACCCATATTTATGCAAATTTCATAGAAAATTCTAACAAAGGAGTGCTTTGTTACAGCAAAGCCTTCAAAGTAATTTCTCAGCAGGCTTTACCATACTAAACCCTATTATTTGTGCTTTATGATTTAATCTAGAAAAAAGAAAGTCAAACAAGAAATAAGTATTTTTCATCGTTTCAAATCTTGCGTTATTTTTGGGACACCCTTTATTAGTGAAAACAAATAAGGTACAGCCTACACCTGTTTTCATAGCAACGACACATTAGCAGTTTCTGTTTTCACGTTATTGAATAAGTACATTTACTTGCTATTACACAAGATAGGTAGTACAGCAAACACAGTGGTGATTCCTGTATGAATAAAAATTTATAGTGTACACAATATTTAAGGAAAATTATTCCCCATTTTTTGTTGGTAATCTGGATTGAGTTGACTCAACGTAAAACTTGTTTAAATCTTACCTTCACACTCGTACAACACTCGTAAAACAAATAAAAACATGACATCACCATGAAGGTTGGTCGTGGGTTGTGAATGTCGAAATAACTAAACATTAAAGCTCAAAAAATGCCTTGTTTGAAAGAAATTACTTAATTAATATTATGTATTAAAAACAACTATCCACCTACGCCATATAACTTAACCTGCGAATATTACAATGCACTACGTTGCAGTATTTAGGTTTAAAATAATTGGATTCTGTTTCAGAAGATTGTCTAACTGTTAGTATGAAAAGGTTATAACACTTAGACAGATTTCAGACCTCGCTAGGTGACGTCATCATCGTCAAAAGTGATAATTTTAGTTCCGTTATTGATCCGTCCTTGTTTTTTTTTATTCGTTTGAATTGTATACTATCAAACATAAAATGGTGCTAAAATATATTGCAACTCACGTGTATATTTCTTTAGCCACTTGACTACGAACGGCATGTTTGTGTGTGAAATTCAACAAAAGTGGCGTTTAAAATTTTCGGCTCATTATATGTGCCTATTTTTGTATTAACGAATAAATTTGTATAGGTATATGTACAGTGTACAACTGTACGTGTACCTATACATGTATATTTTCTAAGACCACGTTAACCATTTTATTAGTTTACACACTTACGCTCACATCTTGAACAGAACTTCTTGTATAGTTAAATTATTATTATATACTGTTTCTCATTAGTACCTACATCATATTAGTTACCTCTCAACCTATCATTAATATGTCAACTCAAAATAAGTGATAATTGCTGTATACATGCACCTAAGATAAATTGTAAGATACAACATTTGTGGAAGAGCGGTGCTCTCTTAGCACAAGTGTCTAGTACCTACACTTAAAAACAGGCGCCAATGCAGATACTGTAATTAGCCTTAAGATGCTGAATAAATTATTTTTATTTTATATATTCTTATTATTTATATCACGAACTTGATTTAAAAAATTAAAATAATAAGGATTAAAATAAATATGTTCGTACGATTTCACCCTACATCATTGGAATTATACCATCGACGATACATACATCCTAAGACCAGAGTGAAATCATTCATGACAGGCTTTAAAATTTTATTTTAAAGTTAGTTTGACTCTCAATTTTAATTTTAACATAATTCGCTTCGATTGACAAATCGAATTTATAAGGGTACCTTATCCAAATAATTGCCAGTCAGCGCTACATAATATTGTTCAACTTTCGATAGTGAAATTATAACGAGCGTAATAAAATAAGTGAATAAAATCAGTAAATATTGAAGGTTATTTGAAATGCCATTAAACTCGTGACTCGTAGCGCATATTGTCAGTAACTGAACTGTTTCATTAGTCATAAACCGGTTTGACAGAAGTTTGGGACCACAAGGCGTGACGTGACACATGCTGTTATTTAAGGCTGGGGTCATAACCGTTCATCCCCGACGCGCGATGATCGTAGATACGATAGTTAATCCTGTAAAGGGACAAACCAAGGAAGAATCCTTATGGTTTAACATTGTTTATTATTAGAAAATAATAAACAATGTTAAACCATAATGTACGAGTCGTACCTACTCATGTATAGTGTTTATAAAGGGTAGATTTAATCCATAATTTATAACAGAATTTCGATAAGGTAGTTCAATGTAAGCAGTCAAATGCGAATCGAACTCGCGCCATGATGGTACCGTACCAGCACACAGGTATAACTAATGATGAAAGTTTTATCAATATGTGGCGGACTTGAGTCGGAAGTCCTAAATGTTCTTTAATAGGTATATTTACAAACTTATCTTTGCCGCCGTACAACTTAGACATCAATACAATAGGCATAGCTTTTAATTTTCAACGGAACGTACCATACAGGCTTTGCGATCGATAGGTAATGTGCATAATATAAGAAACGAAGCATAAAGATCCCTGTATTTGTATTGCTCTACAACTCAATAAAAAGACTGGAATGTTTTAGCTTTTTAGAGGATTGATATTTTCACCCTTCAGGAACCGCGGAGCTTATTATTCGGTATTAGTTTCAACTATACATATATCCATTCGTTGCATGAATTCCTAAGAAGAATGGTAATTTACGGACAAATAATATAATTGTTAATTATGTAATGTATTCTATAGGAGACCTTTTGTCCGTCTGTCCGCAGCATTGCTCTGTGGCCGTTAACACTATAAATCTGCAATGTGGTACAGGTAAACATATTAATCATGCTAACAAAGTGGTATATTAAATATTTTTTTCGGGAACCTCCCCAACTGGTGAAGTGGGGATGTTTTTTTTTTTCGTTTAATCCTATAGGGTGGGGTATCGTTGAATAGGTCTCTTAAAAGGGTGCCTGTCGTGTCGCATAACGTCGATTGTCCTAAAATTTTTTGGCCGAGAATGTATGGCATAATGTTACATGGCATACTACTTGTTTAGCCTACTTAATTTTGCGCATACACGTTTAAAATACCTACACCATATTTATTCTAATATTGATTACTCGAATGTCGAATGACCTAAAGCATAATAATCCTAATGTTCATTGTAATAAATATTGTTTTCCCTACTACTCGAACTGTCAATTTTCACTGCGCCTACTTTTATCATGTCCGAAATTTCATTCAAAAAGGCATTTTAATAACAACATGCAAAACATTTGAACAACAGGGTGAATGGTTAAAAAAAATGTTCAAGTAATAAACCAGGGTAAAACCGACGTGGATTGGTTAGGTTTCGAAACTAGGGCGGAGTGAATGGCGTAGTCTTTAAATACTTAAGTATTTTTAATCAATTGTTTACACATCCTCATACTTACAAACCCAAAAAAAGGGGGGACGGGGGGGCGAACCCCCCCGCAAGGGGGGCTTGGGGGGCGAAGCCCCCCGCATTAAAAAAGAAATAATCTGAACATCCCCTACCTTAACCTGGATAGGTTCGTTAGGTACCTTTTATCTCTTAGAGCGGAAATAGAAGCCCCGCGCAGCGGGGCTTCGTCGACCGGTTCCCAGGTCAAAATTGCTCACTTAAATTCTTTGGACAACAGGGCGAATTATTTAGTAATAGTTAAGTATAAAGAATAAAAAAATATTTTTAAAGCTAGTTAAAGGTAGGTAATCACTATTAAGTAGTACATTAAATAGTAGGAACATCACCATTATGCACAATAATTTTTCGATACATATACATTATACACGAAAATCATTAGGACAAATAATATTTAGGAACAACCAAGTTAGGATTAACAATTTCGGCATAGCAAAAATATGCGCAACAATGTTTATGCCATTCATTTTTCGGCGTAAAGTTGTTCTGCGACAAATTTTTCGAAATAAAAACATTATGCCACCCGATATAGACCCCCTTGCAACATAAGGTATCGTCTGAATTCACAATGCGACTTCATTTGGTTACTGTATTGTAACGTGTTAGGGTTTCATATTTCTATAGAAAACAAACCGGCCAAGAGCATGTCGGGCCATGCTCAGTGTAGGGTTCCGTAGTTCTTCAAAAACGGCTGAGCCGATCATTTTTAAGAGGGGTCTATGGGTCGTTTTTGAAGAACTACGGAACCCTACACTGAGCATGGCCCGACATGCTCTTGGCCGGTTTGTTTTCTATAGAAATATGAAACCCTAACACGTTACAATACAGTAACCAAATGAAGTCGCATTGTGAATTCAGACGATACCTTATGTTGCAAGGTTTATTTAATAAAAATCATTGATAAATAGTACTACCAGCATCAACTAGGTAGTGAACAAATCTTCACTATATAGGTATTTATAGCTGTACCTTAGTGGACATCTGTACTCAAGATGTTTTTCAAAACCAAGCATTATTTTTGTGTAGGTATATGTGTATTGATAATAATATTAATAATACATTTAATTGTTGAACTGTTCTAAATTAATTGCATGTGATTAAATTAACAATATGTGTTAGTTTTTAAAAAGTGCCCATAATCCCCATAATCACCAATGCCCATAATCACCACGCTGGGCAAGCGGATTGACGATCGCAGTAATGTGTCCACTATGATGACGCAAAGTGCATGTTGTACATAAATGTTACAATATGTTGCTAAAGGGAATTCGATACGTTAAATACGAATAAAATGTACATAATGATGCAAGATCCTATTTAAACATAAGGATAATAATTAATAATAATAAATCTGCACGTGTACGATCAAGAAAATATCAACTTGCTAGCACGTATCGACTGTGAAAAGTATAAATAAATTCTTGATACTATGTAACGAAGGACTCAAGAATGTTGCCAAGTTACCTCTTGTTCCTTTATTCCGAAAATTGCACATGAACCGACATATTCTTGTGTGGCTTCGTTTTTAGATTTAATAATAATTGCAGATTTCAATATCTCTCATAGTTTGTAACTTCCCCATAAAAATTAAAAAAGCCGGCGGCGACACAGTTTAAAAACAGTGAATTTTATTGGTTTTAGTAACATTTACTATTTAAGAGCTACACATACACAATCGATATCCAAATGAAAATAACGTTTTTTTTTCTTCAAAAAGTGCAGGTTCGATTCCTGGCCCGAGTACACATTTATATATGCAGTTTTTTTTTTTACTAAAATCGATCTCATGGTTCCTAAGACAAGATTTCGCTGTCTGTTATGGTTTCCAAAACCTCCATAATGACCGATTTGGATTGATCACCCTGTATAATAATTTTCAGTGGTCACATTCTATGTATTGGTATAATGATACGTTCTCTGATGTGAGGTAGTCTATGCCAATATGTCGTAATGTTCGATATTATCGGACTTAAATCCGGGTACACACGTGCCGTACATTACACAAATTAATGAAT